>MU784676.1:33000-51433 GCA_026770625.1 Nicotiana glauca
ATATTTTATTGGTGGTGTTGATAGAGAATGTATAATGTTTGGCTGGCCTAGCTCCGTTAGTAAGCGCCATCACGACGTTCGATGGTGGGATAAATCCGGGTCGTGACAAGTCATGGGGGTTGGGTTGGATAATAGTGAATTGGTAATTTCAGTTGAGTTCAAGGGTAGTATAGGTTTTGGACAGAGGGAATTTGGTGGTAATTGAAATTAGAAGCTCTATAGCACTCTAGAATGGGGTGCAATTTAGAATTTTAGGAAACTTAATGTGATAACTTGAGAAACAAGTCAATAAGTAGAGGACTATTTTGAAAATAAAATAAGGACTAAAAGGAAAATAAGAAATCTGATGCTATCCTCATTTTACCTATAAAATGGCATGCCCATGCCTTGTTTGAAAAAGTTCTTCAGCCTCTAAAAGTTCCCCCCAAAAAAGTATTCTCTCAGTTTTTTTTTTTCAAATCTGAAACCTGAAATTCAAAAACCAAAAAAAATTCAAAAATAGTAGAAAAAAAAAACATTGTTCCATTGGGAACCTTAGGCTAATTTCGAGTTTTGGCATTCGATTTAAATCTTCTGGTTCGTTGTTTGATGGATGAAGTTTGAGATATTTCATGAATTTCAATCTGAGTCAGTGTTGAATGTGTTTAGGCTATTCTGGTTGATTTCAAGTTAAGATTGATTTGTTCAAAGCCTGTTCTGGTCTATTACTGGTTTTTCTCCATTGAAATTAGTTGTTTGGTTGGAGTATCATTTTCTAGGTCAAAAATTCAGTTCAGAGTCGTTGTTGATTGTTGAATATTGCTATTGGGTTACTATTTGCTGCTGCTGACCTCTCGTTCCTTTTGTGCTATTTCAAATCCAGGTACACTACTTGTAGATCTCCATGGTTGAGAATCAAATATGAAATACTGCTCATCTGTTTCTCCTAGCCCAATCTCATGATGTATTTTACTACATTTGGAACTTCTGTATAGTTGTGATTACGTGATGGTTATGGTTAACGAATAATTTATTAATACCCAGTTGTTAGTTTAGACTGCTGGACTGTTCGAACTATTAATGAGTATGGGATTGTTAACATTTATTAGCTTAGTATGATTGTGTTTGGTGGTTAGTTAATAGTCGGTATTAGTAATAACATGATTATAAAAGTTGGATTTAGATCTTAATTTGTAGTCAATAGCTCAATACTTGAACAACTGCAAGTAATTAAAAAACGCCAACATTAGTGTAAATTAATTTAGATTTGTTAGTTTACTAGTATGAACTTGAAGTTAACTTCAATTACTAGGTTTATACAACCCTGTACATGCACTGTTAATGACTACACTTGATCTCGTGGGATTTAGACGATCAGAATGCGTTTTAGTTTAAGATACTTTGTTCAGTTTTGAATTCAAAAGCAATAAATATGTCTCGCCTCTGAAATAATACATGTCATCTTTGTGTGTTGAAAAGCCCTCTCATTTCCAACTTTGTATAAATGAAGTTAGTGTTCACATTTGCCATATATGTGTATTGTTAAATGATTTAAACGGTCTGAATGGTCTATGGATCGAGTGCTAACGGGTCGTTTTGTTTCTGGGCTCATTATGGGTTCAAATTATTCAGCCCCTTTAAATGAAGCTTGAACCATTTTGAATTCCTTACTGAAAATGTCCGGCCTTATTCGTTCAGTTTCTGGGCTTAATGGGTTAAAACTGAATTAGGGAATTTTGGACCTTTCGCACATATTCATTAACTAGGGCTATTTCTTTTATTCTTAGAGACAAATTAAGTAGAAAACTATATTTTGCTTTAGGATTGGCCTTTAAATAATAAATGAGGTGAGCCCCGCCAAATAAAATGCATAAATTGCGGGGCCTCTTTAAATGTCTATATTAAAATACTTAGATTTTGGGACAGGCCGTTTAGTGAATTTCACGGCCCTCCCCAAAGATAATAATGTGTTAGTCTCTTTAGGCACGTATTTTAACAACATTACCTTCCTAAACTCGGGTTCACATTTATGTGACCCAAATCCGAGTCTCAACAAAGTCGAAATAGGTCAACAACCACGGGTGCATTTATGTGACATGGTTCGAGACACGTTTTCATCACATTGCAAATCTCGTTAAAATAATAATAAAAGCGGTTTAAAATTAAAAAGCATAAGCTAAAACATATTTTGAAATCAGATAAATATTCCAAATATAACAGTTGAGCGACCGTGCTAGAACCACGGAACTCGGGAATGCCTAACACCTTCTCCCGGGTTAACAGAATTCCTTACTCGGATTTCTGATTCGTGGACTATTAACAGAGTCATATTTTCCTTGATTCGGGATTCAAGCGGTGACTTGGGACACCATTAATCTCCCAAGTGACGACTCTGATTTTTAATAATAAATCCCATTTCGATTGTTCTTTAATTGGAAAAACTCCTTTATGCCCTTGCGGGGTGTAGTGAAAAAGGAGGTGCGACAGCTCTGGTGACTCTGCTGGGGACACAAACCCAGAACTTCGGTTCAGGGTTTAAGAATTCGATCTTAGAATAATTGTTATGTTTGACTTTATCTGATTTTCCTACATGCTTCATGCTAAATGTGCTAAATGCTATACCGTTTTGATATTATCTGAACTGTATATAAACTGTGCGGAAACCCTTCTCTTCTCACCTCTGGGGATGTGCTTACTGGTTGACACTCCCTATTCTGTTAGTGTCATACCCTGAAATAAGAAAGAGGCTCGGACAAGTTACTAAGTCGGATGGCCTTTTAGTTCCCGGTACGTAGCCCCTTCCTCGACTCGAGTTGTCCGCTCGGGTACACAGTCTAGAACACATACCCAGGTTTTGAACCTACAATAACTTGACTTCATGTCGCATCCCTATTAGGAGTGCTTATTTGCATCACATGCATTTGCCGTAGGGGACTCAACACAGGGATTGGGTCCGTCTAGGACAGGTAACCTGAAATGAAAAGACCATCCTGATGCATCTTACATGTTGTGTGTGCATTTATTTGTCTCGGACTTGCATGCTGACTGGTTAAAAGAGAAAAATAGCAGTATAGAAAGTTAATTACCTATTTTGGAAAAACAACCAATGTCAAAATAGTGTCGAAACTCTGCCAAATTTTTGAGAAAAATGAGAAAAAAAAAAGGGAAAAGAAAATTTGTTTTCAAAAAATGGTTTGTTTTATTGGTCAAGAAAAAGAAAAAAAACTAAAGAGTTTTGTTTTCAAATAGTTTGTTAAAAAGAAAATATAAAAAAGAGTATTGTTTTCCAAAATAGTGTATTTGTCAATGAAAAAGTGTCTTGTTTCGAAAATAGTTAGTTTTATTTTGCCCGAACTATGCAGGTTTGATTCTCACAGGGTGTAAGATACGTAGACAACCCTCTTTGGGTCCAACCTCCCGTTGCAAAAATAGCCAAAAAATATCAAAATTTTTAATCTCGTCATGAATAAGTCGGGTGACACCATTCTTGTCAAAAATAAGTCGAATGTCCCTAAAAGGGCGTCGGAAGGCCGTTTTGCAAGAACATCCACCTTGGGTCATCTTCAACGGTTAGCAGGGAAAAACCTTAAAATCTTCTTCACGAAGGGCTAAAGGGCCGTATCCGCAAAAACTGACTGTTTGTTTTAAATTGGAAAATTGAACAAAATAGTGTCATTTCTTTCCTTTTAGGTCAAAATAAGTGATTAAATCACCTTAATAAATGTGCAGGATGAGCACGATTCAAAATGAACCTTTCTCAATCATGAATAAAATCCCTCTGGAGTTGCGTCTATGGTGGAACGATCTAGGTAAAGAAGGACAGAGCGAGGTCAACAAATATTTGAAAGGGATTACTGGTTTATTAGAGATTGTGCCTCGGGAGACATCATCAGAGCTTTGGTCACATGTTGGGACCCGGCACACAATGTGTTCTATTTTTTGGACTTTGAACTCACCCCGACCCTAGAGGAAATAGCTGGGTACATCGGAAGTGCCGAGGTTCCTTTAAGGCACAAGTACTTAGTTGCCCCGAGAACCGTAGCTATACACAGATTCTTAGAATCGCTGAAGATAATTAGGATGGTCCATAATCCGGATTTGGCAAAGGGCTTTTGTACTCTACACTTTTTATACAATAGATATGGCCACATAGGCGGACTCAACAACCCGGAAAGCAAGATATGTAGCAAGGGAAACCGGCAAAAATGGAGGAACATAGACGCTTTGCTTTTATGGTGGTCTTTTTGGGGCTTTTGGTATTCCCGAGGAAGGATGGAAACATTGACATAAAACTCGCTGGGGTTGTCAGCACTTTATTGACCCAAGCCAAAAGTACTCTTGCACCCATGATAGTAGCTGAAAATCTTCCGTGCTCTCACAGCCTGCAAAGCTGGAGGAGACTTCTTTGAGGGGTGCAATCTATTATTGCAAATGTGGATGACCGAACACCTGTGCCATCGTCCTCAGTTCCTAAGTTATGGGTCTACAGAAAAAACATGTATAGAGGAGTTTTATA
The DNA here is from genome assembly GCA_026770625.1 of Nicotiana glauca. Classification (NCBI taxonomy): domain Eukaryota; kingdom Viridiplantae; phylum Streptophyta; class Magnoliopsida; order Solanales; family Solanaceae; genus Nicotiana; species Nicotiana glauca. The sequence goes on from MU784676.1 coordinate 37,496, forward strand.
CGAGGATTAAGAGGGTCAATTTGCCCGAAGGATTCACGGGCTGGACAACATACTTTCGGTCCCTCACCGCTAGTCAAATAGAGTGGACGTTTGGATGGCTGCCTATTAATGAAATCATATATATGGCAGCAGCAAGGCCGCATTTCCTCTTGATGGGTCTTAAGAGCATTCAGCCTTATGCTCTGTATCGGGTTTTAAGGCAACTCAGGAGATGCCAAATAGTGCCAAAAGACGGCGATCTTAGTCTCTAAGTGGTTGAGATTGGTCCCGATGGCCAGTTTCCTGAAGCAATGGTCCGCTAAGTCTGGAGCGAATGTCAATATTTAGCGGCGAATACCTGTGTCCGGGATCGAGCTAAAGGAGAAGTGGCACCAGATTATCATGCCTGGTATAGAAGGGAAGTTGCATTCGGGAGGCCGGCCAAAAGGCCTCACCTCCAGGAGTTTGCCGAATCATCGCAAGAATAGTGGGCTTGGTTATCTAAAGAAAATGAATACAGGGCCAAAATAGGAGAATTAGAAAAGCGGGTCCAAGACATTCAGTTTGAAAATAGTGTGCAAGCCGCAGCCGACGAGGGTGAGAAGAAGAAATTGGCCAAAGAGAATGAAGCCTTACGAGCCCAGATCCAAAAGATGAAGATAGCAGCTGAAAATCCCGTCAGGAGTGCCAAAGATGCAAAGCTTATAGAAAATCTAAGGAAAAAAGTAAATGACTACAGTTTTGACCTCAACAAAGCAGAAAGGGAATCAGCCGGGGTTTGAAAACAATTGGCTAAAAACGCGGACGAACGAGCCCACATGGTTAAACAGTTTAAAGAAGAATACGACAATGAGGTCATGGGATTAAGGAAAAAGGTCATCGTCATAGAGAACAAAATGATCAAACAGGTAAAAGAATTCAAGATTGAAAGAGAGCATTGCTACGCGGCACTGGCACAATTAGAAATGGACTTGCACCAACTCCAGGAACAAAACCAGGTAGCCAAGCAGACTTTGGAGGCCAGGGCCCAATAGATAGGGTGGTTGCTTTATGAAAAGGGCAGAATCAGATAGAGAATCTTAACCGTTGCTCACAGCATTACTAGGAAATGCCAAGTGTTCGAAAATATGACTTGCACCACCTTCTTTGCATCGGTGATAATATTTGTGAAACAGATAATGAGTGACTTGGATAGACTTCAGGGGGAACTTGCATATAGGCTCGCGGCGAGACCGAACGATGTCCCGCGGGCACTAGGAGCTTTAATGTATTCATGATTGTCATTTGAGTCTGTATTTCCTTTTCTACTAGAGTCTGTCAGTTGTTTGAGTCTGCATTTTCTTTTCATTAAGAGTCCATCAGTTGATTAAGTTTGTATCCTCTTTTGAAATAGAATAGTTGACGGTGGAGTCTGTAGTTCTTTTTATCAGTAGAGTCTGATAGTTGTTTTAACCTTGAGTCTTTGTAATCGAAGTATTTGTTATCAATAAAATTGAAAATTAAAAAAAAACATTTTTGCTTCTATCTTACATTTGTTTTCACGAACTACGCCCGGTCTGATTCATACGGGGTCATGATACGTAGGCAATCTACATAGGATTCGACCATAACCAAATGAAAAGGAAAAGAAAATAAGAAGAAAAACAAGAGAGGAGAAAAAAAGGGGGAAAAAAGAACGGAAAACCAAGAAAGAAAAGAGAGAAAATAAGAATTCGAGGGAATGAGAGAATCGAAACAAACAAAAACAAAGGCAAGAACTGAAAAAAAAAAAGAAAGAGAAAAGAAAGAAAAAGCAAGAAAAGAAAGGAAGGAAAAAAATAAAAAAGAGAAAGGCAGTTGCTGTTGAAAATAAAAGTCGGGATGACGCAAGCCGTCGAGTAAATGCATAATAGAATCTGTTAACTGCTTAGTTGCATTCATTCCCCAACATGCGGTTATCAAATCTGGTAATGCCCTAACCATTAACCAAGTTGTTGTTGATGTTGAATCCAGGCAGGTGGTTAGTTGATTGGCATTCTGGCAACCCATTTCTACAACACCCGGTCAAAAGGCAAACTGAAAATGACAAGCCAAGAATCAGATACCAGTATTGTGGAACCCACGAAAGATGTAGAGGTGATGGATGTTAATGCAATGAGGGAGGAAATGTATAAATTGAGGCAGCAAATGGCCGAAATGCATCAGGCCTGGGCTAAGGGTCAGCCAACGCCAGTTTATCCCGCCAATCCAGCCTATATACCACCTTTGGCTCAGTCTCAGGAGCCTCTTACTGTGAATTCATCTCCCACTTTCCCTTTCTACCAACAGAGCTATGGTACCACCTCCTACCCTTCCAAGCTCCACCACCCCAACAAAATCCTCCTCCACCAATCACCCCTGTCTTTGTGGCGCCTCCACCTGCCACATTGCAAAGATCTTCCAGTGAGCCACTGTTTCAGGTTCACGACAGCCAGTATTATCCCCCTGAGCCTACCTTTAAAGCACCTGAGCCATATTCCTACACCCCTCACTTTGAGTTCCTGGTGGAACTCGAAAAGCCGCTTAAGAACCCGAAACAGGAAGAGATATTTCGAAAAGTAAAAAACCTAGAGCAGTCCTTCTGGAACATGCAAGGATTGGGTGGCCAAGTCAGTGTGGCTTATAAGGATTTGTGTCTTTTCCCAGATATTCAGCTACCAGCAGGGTTCAAAATTCCTAAGTTCGATCTGTATGACGGACATGGTGACCCGGTTGCCCACTTGAGGGGATTCTGTAGCAAAATGAGAGGGGCATGTGGAAAAGATGAGTTACTGATGGCTTACTTCAGCCAGAGTCTCAGTGGGTCTGCTTTGGAGTAGTATACACGACAGGACCATAGTAGGTGGTATACCTGGGATGACTTGGCACAAGCATTCGCCTACCATTTTCAGTACAATCTAAAAATTGTTCCAGATCGCCTGTTATTGATAAAACTTGAGAAGAAACCCGGAGAGAGCTTCATGGAGTATGGGTTTCGCTGGAGAGAACAGGCTGCAAAGGTCGACCCTCCGATGAAAGAAAGCGAGATGGTCGATTATTTTTTGTAGGCTTTGGAGCCGACTTACTTTGGTCACTTGGTAACAGCAATTGGTAAATCTTTTAATAAAGTTGTGAAAATGGGAGGAATGGTCGAGGAAGGACTTAAAACCAATAAAATCTTGAGCTATTCAGCAATCAAAGCAACCACCCAGGCCATTAAAAGTGGCACTGGGGGCGTGCTCGGGAAAAAGAAGAAAGAAGAGGTTGCAACTGTTGAGTCCGGAGCGTGGTCCAGATCTAGAGGTCCTTCACCCTACTACAACCAACCCCGACCCCACCAACAAAATTACCCATACATTCCATATGTCCCTCCAAAACACTATTACCCACCGCCAGATCCACATTTTTCCATCGACCATGCTCAAACTTATCCCCAACCTAGGGCTCACACGCAATGGCGTGCACCGGTTCTCCAAAACTCAAACCCAGCTCCGCAAAACACCTATCCACCCCCAAGAGCCCACAGAAATCCCCTCGGGGTAGGTCACCGACCAAACCCAGCCTTCAAAAATGAGAGATTACAAAAGCAAAAGACTTTCACTCCATTGGGAGAATCATATACCACTCTTTTTCACAAATTGAGGCAGTTAGGTCTGTTGAATCCAATTGAGCCCAAAATGCCAAACCCACTTCCTAGAAATCTGGACCATTCAGTAAGCTGTGAATACTGTTTGGGGCCCCCGGACATGATATAGAGAAGTGTTGAAAGCTAAAGACAGTGGTGCAGGAGCTCATTGACACCCACCGGATCGAGGTCCAGGCCCCAGATGCACCAAATATTAACCAGAATCTGTTGCCGGCCACCACGAGACCCATATGATTGAGTTAGTACAAAATGGAGAGCACAAGAAGCCTTCGCAAACCATAATTATGATCAGAGCTAGTGAGGACGGGCTAAATGAGAAATTAACTAGTGGAAGTACATTGATCCAAGTGGGGGGAACAATTAGTAAACCAGTTGTGGGGATACAGAAATAATTTTCAAGCAATTTTGCAGTTAAACGAGAACCGGTTGTGGTGGGAAAGGAGCCTTCGAGCAATGTTATAGGTAAAGCAAGAATCGGCTAAAGTGGTGGTGCTGGGAGCAGTGGCCAAGCCCGTTGTGATCGTAAAAGGTGGTCGCATGGAGCCGGTTATTGTCAAGCCAGTGATTTAGTTGCCAATAACCAGTGAGAAGGCCGTGCTATGGAATTACGGTCGGGTGACATTAATGTATAAGGGAAAGGAAGTTAAAGAAGAAGTTTGGAAACTCATGGGCTGACTCGTTCAGGACCTGAGGAATTGAGAAAAGCTAAAGTTTCCAAAGATAATCCAGTGCCCATAAAGAAAGTCGTGACTGAAGAAGAGGCTGAAGAATTCTTAAAGAAGATGAAGGCGCAAGATTATTCCATTGTAGAACAGTTGAGGAAGACCCCGGCACAGATCTCATTACTATCATTATTGATCCATTCAGACGAGCATCGCCGGGCATTGATGAAAATTCTGAATGAAGCCCATGTTCTGGATAAGATCTCTGTGAACCATTTGGAGAAAATAGCAAATAAGATTTTCGAGGTCAATAGGGTTACATTCTCTAATGATGAGCTACCATTGGAAGGCACTGAGCATAATAAAGTACTATACCTCACGGTGAAATACGAAGACTTTGTGGTCACCCGGGTGCTGATTAACAATGGGTCCAGTGCAAACATTTGCTCTCTCTCCATCCTGGACAAGCTAAAGGTGGATAGTGAAAGAATCCACAAGAATAGCATTCGCGTGCGAGGATTTGATGGAGGAGGAAAGGACACAATAGGGGATGTAGTGTTGGAACTGACGATAGGACCGGTTGAATTTACTATGGAGTTCCAGGTACTCGTCATGGTTGTTTCTTACAATCTCTTATTAGGCTGACCCTGGATTCATGCAGCAAAAGCAGTGCCATCTACCTTGCATCAGATGGTCAAATTCGAGTGGGACCGGCAAGAAATTGTAGTGCATGGTGAGGATAATATGTGAGCTTTAAGTGATGCCATTTTGCCTTTAATAGAAGCTGATGATGACAAGGGGTCGTGGGTTTACCAAGTCTTTGATACAGTCTCAGTGGAAAAGATCCCGGAGGGGAAAAGCATCCTAGCTCCTAGAATAGCAGCCGCAACTGTCATGGTGGCCTCGAAAATGTTAAAAAATGGTTTCATACCGGGCAAAGGTCTGGGTGCTGATCTTCAGGGCATTGTACAGACAGTCTCACTTCCCAAGAATCTAGATACTTTCAAATTAGGTTTCAAGCCTACTACTGCAGATGTAAGACAGGCCCGTAAGATGAAAAGGAGGGCATGGGTCCTTCCCAAGCCAATCACGTGCCTGTCCAGATCTTTTTTCAGGCCAGGTATGAAAAAGCATTTGTTGTCCAAGGTTATAGGGTCATTGATTGGTGCAGATGGAGACTTGGATAAAGGGTTTGAAAGGGTGTTCGCTGAGGTTAACATGGTTAAGGCCGGGGAAGGGCCAAGTAAGGCAGATGTGCAGTTGGTCGTACCACGTGCAAAATTCAACAACTGGGAAGCTACTCCTCTTCCTACTCGGAGGGAGTCTTGGTAGTGGGTTTTGATTTTCTTTTGTTGTCTGGATTATTCTAGGGTTGGTAACTCAGATACTATGTTCCGTCCAATTGGATGTGTTAAGCCCTGTTATCTTTATATTCAATGAAATGCAATTGTCTTTCTTTCTTCATTCCTAATTTTGTTTCCATTCTCTTTTCTTTTTCTGTACAGTTCTTTTTATGCTAATATCAATGACATGACATGTATGAGGAATCTTCAGCCCAGTCTTAATAGACAATCTAACTCGGAAATAATAATACAAGAAATTGAGTGTGATGATGAGGTAGAATATGATGATAAGTCCTACCAAGAAATTAGTAAAGAATTAAATCACTTTGAGGGAAAACCCAAACCTAACCTAAATGACACAGAAGCAGTTAATCTAGGGGACCAAGATAATGTCCTTGAAACTAAAATAAGTGTTCATCTAGAACCACAACTCAAGGAGGAGATAATCAAAGTGTTGTTCGAGTAAAAGGATATTTTTGCATAGTTGTACGATAATATGTTGGGTCTAGGCACTGACTTAGTGGTTCACAAATTGCCCACTGACCCAGCACTCCCTCCTATCAAGCAGAAGCTGAGAAAGTTCAAAACAGATATAAGTGTAAAGATCAAAGAAGAGATCACCAAGCAGTTCGAGGCAAAAGTCATTCGGGTCATGCGGTATCCCGCCTGGTTAGCCAATGTTGTGCATGTGCCAAAAAAGGATGGCAAGACCAGGGTGTGTGTTGATTATCGGGATCTTAACAAGGCAAGTCCAAAAGACAATTTCCCACTATCGAACATCCACATACTGATTGATAATTATGCCAAATACAAGATTGGTTCTTTTGTGGATTGTTACGCGGGGTACTACCAGATCTTAATGGATGAGGAGGATGCAGAAAAGACGGCCTTTATCACGCCATGGGGAACATACTATTATCGGGTCATGTCGTTTGGTTTGTAAAATGCCGGGGCAACCTATATGAGGGCAATGACAGCAATGTTCCATGACATGATACACAAGGAAATTGAGGTGTACATAGACGATGTGATCGTGAAGTCTAGAAAGCAGGCTGACCATGTCAGAGATCTGAGGAAGTTCTTCCAAAGGCTTCGCAGGTACAATCTCAAGCTCAATCCTGCAAAGTGCACTTTCGGAGTGCCGTTTGGGAAGTTGTTGGGATTTATAGTCAGCCGTCGGGGTATTGAGCTAGACCCGTCAAAAATCAAGGCTATCCAGGAATTGCCACCTCCGAGGAGCAAGACCGAGGTGATGAGTTTGCTAGGGAGATTGAACTATATCACTAGGTTCATTGCTCAACTCACGACAAGTTGTGAGCCAATCTTCAAACTTTTAAAGAAAGACGCTGCGGTCAAATGGACAGATGAATGCCAGGAGATAAAGGGGTATTTGTCAAACCCACCCGTATTGGTCCCGCCAGAACCAGAGAGGTCTTTGATTCTATACTTGACGGTTTTGGATAATTCATTTGGCTGTGTACTAGGGCAGCATGATGTTACTGGAAAAAAGGAGCAGGCTATCTATTACCTCAGCAAGAAGCTCACATCTTACGAGGTGAAGTATACTCATCTTGAGAGAACATGTTGCGTACTAACTTGGGTTGCACAGATGTCGAAACATTATTTGTCATCTTACACTACTTACCTCATATCTCGTTTGGACCCGTTAAAGTACATTTTTCAGAAGCCCATGCCTACGGGGAGGCTTGCAAAGTGGCAGATCCTACTTACAGAATTTGACATTGTCTACGTAACATAGACCGCAATGAAAGCACAGGCCTTGGCAGATCATTTGGCCGAGAATCCGATTGATGAGGATTATGAACCTTTGAAGACTTATTTCCCTGACGAAGAGGCAATGCACATTGATGAGTTGGAGCAAGTTGAGAAGCCGGGATGGAAACTTTTCTTTGATGGGGCTGCAAATATGAAAGGCGTGGGGATAGAAGCAGTACTTATTTTTGAAATAGGGCAACACTACCCCGTCAGCTCAGCTTCATTTCTATTGTACTAACAACATGGCAGAATATGAGGCATGTATCTTGGGTTTGCGGTTAGTTGTAGATATGGGTGTCCAGGAAGTCTTGGTCATAGGTGACTCTGACCTACTGGTACACCCCATTCAAGGAGAATGGGAAACACGGGACTTGAAGCTTATACCGTACCGACAATGCTTGCATGATCTTTGTCAACGGTTTCAATCAATAGTGTTCAGGCACATTCCAAGGATTCATAATGAGGTTGCCGATGCATTGGCCACTTTGGCGTTAATGTTGCATCATCCGGATAAGGCTTATGTGGACCCTTTGCAGATTCAGGTCCGTGATCAGCATGCTTACTATAATGTTATGGAAGAGGAACTTGATGGTGAGCCGTGGTTTCATGACATCAAAGAATATATCAGGATGGGGGTGTATCCGGTACAAGCCACAGGTACCAGAAAAAAACAATTCGACGGTTGGCAAGCGGGTTCTTCCTTAGTGGAGGAGTGTTGTACAAAAGAACTCCAGATCTCGGGATTTTAAGATGCATTGATATGAGGCAGGCCACATCTATAATGACTGAGGTACATTCTGAAGTTTGCGGACCGCATATGAGCGGGTACGTTCTAGCAAAGAAGATTCTCTGGGCGGGGTATTATTGGCTTACTATGGAGCAGGACTGCATCAATTACGTACGCAAATGTCATCAATGCCAAGTGCATGGAGATTTGATTCATTCTCCACCTTCAGAATTACACACGATGTTCGCACTGTGGCCTTTTGTTGCATGGGACATGGATGTCACTGGGCCAATTGAGCCAGCAGCGTCAAATGGGCACGGGTTCATTCTGGTGGCCATAGATTATTTTACCAAGTGGGTAGAGGCCAAAACGTTCAAGTCCGTAACTAAGAAAGTTGTGGTGGATTTTGTGCATTCAAACACTATCTATCGGTTTGGGATACCAAAGGTGATCATTACAAACAATGGAGCTAATATCAATAGTCATTTGATGAAAGAGACATATGAGCAGTTCAAGATTACCCATCGCAATTCTACTTTATACTGCCCTAAGGCAAATGGTGCGGTTGAGGCGACCAACAAGAATATAAAGAAGATACTTCGAAAAATGGTAGAGGGTTCTAGACAGCGGCATGAAAAGCTGCCTTTTGCATTACTGGGATGCCACACCACTGTTCGTACTTTAGTAGGGGCGACTCCTTATTCGTTAGTGTATGGCACCGAAGCAGTGATACCCGCAGAAGTGGAAATCCCGTCCCTTCAAATTATCGCAGAGGCTGAAATCGATGATGATGAATGGGTGAAAACCCGCTTGGAATAGTTGAGTTTGACCGATGAGAAAGAATTGGCATCAGTGTGTCATGGCCAATTGTATCAACAAAGAATGGCAAGAGCGTACAACAAGAAAGTGCGTCCGAGGAAGTTTGAAGTAGGACAGTTAGTGCTGAGACGTATTTTGCCTCATTGGGCTGAAGCAAAAGGAAAGTTCGCCCCAAACTGGCAGGGGCCATTTGTTGTAACCAGAGTATTGTCTAATGGTGCACTATATTTGACAGATGTGGAAGGAAAATGCGTATAAATGGCTATCAATTCCGATGCAGTCAAGAGATACTATGTATGATTTCTTTATTTTGATTCTAATTGTTTGTATTTGGCATATTTTGAAGATTGAAATGACGAAGGCATTTTGTTCTGCTATCTAAACATTTTATCCCTTGTCATCCCCTTTGAACCTTATTTGTTTTCTTTTGTACCCCTCTTTCGGAATCAATGGCATAATTCAGAAACGTAAGTGCGGAAGATAGGCAAAAGAAGGGAAAAAAAGGAAGAAAAAGAGAAAGAAAAGAAAAATGAAAAAGTAAGGAAAAGAAGAAACAGAAGAACAGAAATGAAAAGAAGAGAAAGAAAATCACAACAACATAGTTCTATGACGTGAACTAAGTTTGACTTGATCCCGAAAGGGTACGTAGGCAGCCTCTCTGAGGTTCAGTCACACCAAAATAAAAATCCAAAAATTCCCAAGCAAGAAATGGGGGCAGAAGTTACGGTTGTTGTGAGAGATCCGATTCTAAAAGTTGTAATTTTAACCCATTTTGAATTGTTTTTGAGCCTTTTATACCCTTTCTTTCTAACAATGTCCAAAAGCCCACATTGTGGTACAAAAAAAACCTTTCGATCAGTCTTTGAGAAATGCCAAGTCAAGCAGGTAAAGGTAATTCATGTCTGGAGCAACACTCTGTCCAAGCAGGAAAAACTAAAAAATGAGAGAGTCTTATTGGTGAAAACCCTCACGGGCACCCTAAGGCGACGGGAGTTGGGAGAAATAAAAATGAGAGAGTATTATTGGTGAAAACCCTCACGGGTACCTTAAGGCAAAAGTGAGTTGAGAAGAGGACAAATGGGACTGTTTCAAGACACCACAGGATGAACAAGGTCAAGGTTTGGGTAAAACAAGCAAGTCATGGATATTCTGGGGCAATGAGGAATGGCAAGTGGAAGTGGATTGGTTGAACATATCAGGCCGATTAGTCTGAAATGCATGTCATGACCATTGGTACCAGCTGTTCCGGTCAGATAAGTTTCTTTTCCTTCTCTTTTTAGCAGTCATCCGGTTTTGGATTCTTCGTACACTTAACTCGTAAAATTATTGCATTTCATTTTCTTTTGGGGTTTATCTGTCTAAAGATGTTCCAATGTTAGTTTTGTTCAAAGCAAGTGGAAAGGGATTTCGAAGCTCACTACCAGTTCCCAAAATTGCACAGCACGGCGTGGTCAGAACATATTAAAGACAACATGATGTAAGGTGGAATACAGGGAACCACCGAAAGTTTTATCGGTGGAATGATTTGGTAATGTCATGGGAAACGTGAAGGTTCAGATAAAGGGGTCAGAGGTGAAACAACAGCATGGGTATAGAACACTTGGTTTGTCAAAGGTCAGGGGGTTGAAAGTTAGGTAGAAAGTCAAGCGATGCATGGCCAGTTCGGGGAAGCCGGTTGAAACAGAGCAATGCAGTGGAAGGATTTTCAGCAAGAATGCCATCAACTAACCACGGTTTAAACTGACATAATTTTCTTTGATTGAAACAGGGGCAGAAAGCTCAGTTGTTTCGGAGGAATTCTCCGTAGGGAAAAACCAAGCAATAATCAGGTTTGACCGTAAAGTGGGGTTTGATAAAAATATAAGATAATCATGAGTAGAATAGGGGAATATAAGTTGGTATCAGGGTTTGCATGTTTAGGATAAGATTCAATTAGGAGTTGTCAGGACCTACCTGGATAATAGGATTCAACTTTCAGATTCTTAGCAATAGTTGGCATAATGATTCAGTTAACACTCACCCATGTACCCAGCTTCCAAACTGGGGCAGGAAATTTTCTTTGTTTTGTCTGTTTTGTAGAAGTCAGGAGCCCGCCCGTAGAACAGAGACATTTATTTTTCAAGTTTGGAAGTCGGGAGCCCGCCCGTAGAACTGAGGCATTTATTTTCAAGTTTTGAAGTCGGGAGCCCGCCCGTGAGAACAGAGGCATTTATTTTCAAGTTTTGAAGTCGGGAGCCTGCCCGTGAGAACAGAGGCATTTATTTTCAAGTTTGGACCATTTTGAATTCCTTACTGAAAATGTCCGGCCCTATTCGTTCAGTTTCTGGGCTTAATGGGTTAAAACTGAATTAGGGAATTTTAGGCCTTTCACACATATTAATTAACTAGGGCTATTTCTTTTATTCTTAGAGACAAATTATGTAGAAAATTATAGTTTGCTTTAGGATTGGCCTTTAAATAATAAATGAGGCTGCTCCTCTTTGCCCGAAAATTCGAAGAGTTTTCGTGCAAAAGAGTTTGTACTTCTCATGTTTCAGAAGTGGACAGTCTTTGATGAAATGCCCTGGCTTTCCGCACTTGTGACAGAGATTATTGTTCCTTGCCTTACTTGAGCTGCCCCACATTGGTATTGTGAGCACGTGGTTTTTGCCTCGCTTAAATTACTCCTATAGAATTCATTAAAATTAGGATTTCTCTTTTATTATTTGAATTTTAGGGAATTAATTGCATGATTTTGTGATTGTATGCGTTTTTGTGCATTTTTTATCGATATAACTCATGGAAAATACAAAATAGCATGCTTGCATTTAGGACCCATGTTAGTGTTTTTATTAGTCAATTAATATTATAAAAATGGAAGAAAATAACAAAATATATCCCTTTTTACATCTTTTTATCTTTAATTTCATTTTGCTTAGTTTTCTTTTAAAAATTAGGATTTAGTGAATTTTAGAAAGTTAATTAGTTTAGTTATAGAATTAAATCAGGTTCTTATTTTAATTTTGTACTAAACAAAACAAAAAAAAAAGAAAAGAGAAAATAAATAAAAGAATTGAAATAAAAAAAGAGAAGAAAGATACCAGGCCAGTTAGTTTAGGCCAAATATGCACCAGCCCAAAGCCAAATCCCGGAACCCGTTTCAAATTGGCCCAAACCCACAAGCCAACCCGGTCCAGCTTTTGTTACAATGAAACGGTATCGTTTGGACCCCAGATAATCTCGACTGTCTAGGTTTTTAATCTAACGGTCGAGAAGTCCCTTGTATTAAATATATAAATGTCGGAATCCATACCTCCCGTACCCCTCATTCACCATCTCAAACTACCCCTGATATCGCCGACGTAACACCACCACGTCTCCATCGTCTCCCACCGTCCGCCGTCCGCCGTCCGCCAAAAATCGCCTCCGCCGGCGGCGATTCTCCAAACGACCTCAAATCCACACCCCACCTTCTTCTTTATCTCCCCAGTCCGTATCTGGACTTATTTTTTTTCAAGTTCCACCCCAACTCTTCAAATAATCCAAACCCTAGCGCCGCCACTGTGAGCACATGATTTTTGTCCTATATATGAATTATTCCCAAAAAATTCAAACAAAAATGATTTTTCCTTATTTTTACAATTTTTGTGAATTTTTGTGTCATTTTCTGTTAATTGTTTGCATTTTATTTGTGCATGTTAATTCATATGAAAATACAAAAATATGCATTTGTATTTAGGATATAATTTCATATTTTTAGGATCAATTAGGGGTTAGTTTATTTTAGAACAAAACATGAAAAATTACAAAATAATTCACTTTTGCATTTTAATTGTTTTAATCGTGAATTTATCGTAAAATAGGTTTTAAATAATTTTAGAATTTAATTAGTTTAGCTTTGGAATATTAGGACTTTATTTTAATTTTTTGCACATTTATAAAATTAGGGGAAATTAAACAAAAATACAAAATGAAAAGAAAAAAAAAAGAAAAAAAAGGGAAAGGGGTGTCTAATACAAAGCCAATTGGGCTCTTTCAATTGATTTCCACCACAGCCCAAAATAATGTCACCCGCCCAGGCCCAATGTCGCCCCATCCGGACCCAGCCCCTTTTAACCAGACTACGCCGTTTGGCGTTGTTAAATCTGAGCCCTTAATCGAGTTGATCCAACAGCCACGGGATGATCTTCAGCATTTCATAAATATGTTCGAAAAGGGTCATAACCCTAGAGACATCAGATCTCCTTCCTCGTACCCAATCTCCAGCCTCGCCGGAACTTCGCCGCCAGCGAACGATTTCCATGCCAAAAGCCCCCAAATTAACACCATAGATTCCCCATGAATCCCTCTTTCCATTTCTACCATTGGTTTCTCTCGAATCTTGCTGGAGCTCGTCGAATCTCCGGTTGAAGTTTTCCGGCCAAGTCTCAAAATGGTCCAAACCGGCCCAAATTCGTACCCATCCCTCCCTCATCACTAATCCCTACCCAGAAACCCTCGAATCTCACCAGTCCGTCCCCAATTTCACATCTAGGGTTTTCACTGTTCCGGACCGATTTGTTGATTTTTCAAGACGAGTTAACTCAGGTTAATGCTATAAGTTTATCTCCTATGAGATAGACGCATAATATTAACTTGAAGTTAATTTCGAAGCTTTTTTGTTTGAAGATTAATGTTCAGTAAGTTTTCTATCTCTCTGTTCTTTAGTTTTTTTAGCCTAATTTGTAATTCCGTTTATGCAATCGAGCTTAGTTCAGTATCATGTTTAGGTAGCATCAATCCGTCTTCATGTTTGTTTAAATGTTAAATTAATTCTTAGTTAATTCCCATTTTTGTTAGCTTGTGTGAATTCTGTCATATTTAGTTTTAATTGGTCATCTATTGGTTTAATCTCTAGGAGTTAGTTTAATTTTAGTCAGCTCGATTAGTTCAGTCAAATAGCAGTCTGGAAATTGTTTCTTCCTGTTGGTTCTTCAGTCCAATATTGTTTTGATCTTCATATTGATATAT
>MU784678.1:0-11222 GCA_026770625.1 Nicotiana glauca
AGTCGCATCATACAGTGTCACTGTTACCATTATTTCAAGTCACATCATACAATGTCATTGTTACCACTATTTCAAAATCACTGCTGCGGTGCACAGCCCGATCCATGCTTAGTCCAGAAATCAACATAAGCCCCTTGGGCATTTGTAAAACAGTAGTACTCAGCCCGAAATATCATTTAAAATATCATTTGAGTTTTCAAAACATAGAAGTATGGCTGAGTTTGCAAAATAGTATTTAAAACCTTGGACTGAAACCAAATGATATGCAAGATATGCTAAAACAGTAATATCAATCCCCGAAGTATTCACATAGTTGGCACGAAGCCCAAACATGGAAATCAGCCCAAATTATGATGATAACAAGTAGTTTCAGTCAAATACACGGTAAAAATCAACAATCGGGATGGACCAAGTCACAATCCCCGACGGTGCTCTACCCCACGCTCAGATCCGGCGTGCAAGTCACCTCAATATAGCACTATGATGTGCAAATCTGGGGTTTCAAACCCTCAGGATATCATTTACAAGTGTTACTCACCTCGAACCGGTGAAATCTCTAGCTCGCGATGCTTTTTCCCCTCAAATCGGCTCCCACGCACGTCGTATCTAACCAAAATCAGAGCGAATACATCACAATATGTTAAGGGAACAATACCCAATCGAAAACAATCGAGAAATAGCAAAAATCTCGAAACTAGCAAAACCCGAGCCGTGGGCCCACTTCTCAAAAAATTACAAAACTCACATTACCGGATTCATCGTCTCGCCACGAGTCTATACATATCAAATTTATCAAAATTGGAGTCCATTTGACCCCTCAAATCCCTAGTTTAACTCTCTTAAGTTTCAAGCCCTAACCTCCATTTTTAACCTTTAATTCCTTGGGTTTTTCAGTGTTAAGCCATGATTTTACACCATAATAACGCATGCTAAGTCCAAGAATCCATACCTGATGAAAGCCCTCGAAACTCTCTTCTAAATCGCCTCAAAGTTCTCTAGGTTCGGAGTCCAAAATGTTACTCTTTCCAAAAATTCGCGAAGAAGATAAATCCCACTTAGCTGCCAGTTATATCCGCTTATGCGGATCAAATACCGCTTTTGCGACTTCCGCTTATGCGGTCAATGTCCGCTTTTGTGGACTTTTCACTTAAGGCCACTTTCCGCTTCTGCGGTCACCAATCGCATCTGCGAGACCGCTTATGCAATCATAATCCCGCTTCTGCAGAACCTGGCAAGGACCAAGTTTTCCGCTTCCGCGCTACTCAAACCGCTTCAGCGAGACCGCACCTGCGGTCCCACAACCGCAGGTGCAAAACCAACAGATACTAGCAATTTGAACCTGTAATTAAACTCCAAAAACCTTCCATTTAACCATCCAAACTCACCCCGAGGCCCCCGGGACCTCAACCAAAAGCACCAACATGTCTAAAAATATTACCCACACTTGTTCCAATCATCATAACACATCAACCAACACTAAAATCATCAATTCTCATCAAATTCAAGCCTAAGTTCTTTAAAAACTTCCGTAACATGCATTCGATCAAAAATCCGACCAAACGACGTCCAAATGACCTAAAATTTTGCACACATATGCAACATCACCTAACGAAGCTATAGAAACTCTCGGAATTCCATTCCGATCCTCGGATCAAAATCTCACCTAACAACCGGAATTCGCCAAACTACTAACTTCGCCAATTCAAGCCTAATTCTACACTGGACCTCCAAAATCGATTCTGATCGCACTTCTTAGTCAAAAATTACTTCCCGAAGCTAACCAAATCACCGGAAATCCCATCCGAGCCCTCTAACTCATAAGTCAACGTCCGGTTGACTTTTCCAACTTAAGCTTTCCTTAAAGAGACTAAGTGTCTCATTTCTTATCAAAACCAATCCAAATCAACTCTAAGACACCACATACCGATAACGAAACATGAAGAAGCATGAAAAGGTGGAAACAGAGCAATAACACATGAGACGACGGGTCGGGTCGTCACATCCTCCCTAACTTAAACAAACGCTCGTCCTCGAGCGTACCCAGAGTTGTACTAGAAGCAACCCAATAGCTGAATGACCTTACCAAGCATATACCCGGGGTGATCCCACATCACCCTATCTCATATATGTCTGACAACACAATATAGCTGAAATTTCACAATCCATCAAGACCATAAACCGTAGAACCACATTGCACTTTCCGAAATCATACACAAGATCAGAACCTCACATCTATGCTCAGAATAAGCCTGAACCAGTTGTAATAACCCTCAATCACATGATATACTATATAGCTCAACACTCGAAACGATAACTTCTATTCTCAGCAGTTGCCCAAAACACCCGGATACCGGTAGAAAACCTCTTATCAACTAAGGCCTTATTCCAACACTTTCATATACTGCCCACGATAAATGAAACACGCAATAAATCGTAACCATTTTTCAGATCAACCATTCATGAAGCCACTTACTTTTAGACTAATACCATAGCAGATTTCGAGCCGAACCTCGATATTATCCTTCCAATAAGCTGAAATAATGACTCCAACGATCACCTCGAATCCAACACACCACTCTGGTGATATGACACCTCAATACAGGCCTAAGCCACAACTTGCATACTACATGCACCAATAAGAAATGATCTGAATATACTCAAATCCTCAAAATGACTCAAACGAAAGAGTTGTACCTCAAGTTCATCAATACCATTACAACACGAAGCGGAGATCCCGTCTCACATCATAGAAATATATAATACCTGAATCTACCCCGAAGGATCATATCTTCACATGGCCTCGCCACAATGTGCAATCCTATCCAAATGATGTTACACATGAACACCTCAAGTCGCTATGCTCAAAATCAACAGCCACGCACAATTTTTGATGTCTGAAACCAAAGCAATTCATTACACTCACGGTGAAACAAATAACATACGACACGCAACCCGATAGGTCATAAACAATACTCTATTTACCAAGCAACACTCAATTACTCTTCTCGCTCGACTCTCTCTATAAATCCTCAATAGAACCACACCACATATGTCCATATCCAACAAATCATAATGTCTCACAACACAGAAAGCAACTCATAGATCTCCCTAGATCACTAACAAGTTCAATAACGAACGAATCAACCTATCCCTCAATAATACCACTCGGAACTAACCAAGCTAACTCAAGCCAAATACGTAGCCACATCGGCCTGCCAACGAACTCAATACCAAGAAGCCTGAAGCTACTCCTTCCACTACCATAACTCCTGCCGGAGCCGTACAATACGGTGCCCAGCACCAATCAATACCAAAATCCAGAACCTCACCCGGCGACATGCTCGGCCACAAGAAACGCATCCGAAAAAGAGTCCCTCAATACTGGAACTGAATCAATGGTAGAAACCTCTACACTAATATCCGCCACAAAGGACCAATTAAGGAAAGGAATCCTTTCCAGCCGTTCGTTGGTCTTTGGAATACAAACCACCATGTTAGAACATAATCCGATGCATTCCGCCATGCAACCTGTGGCATTTTCCGACATAACCCATAGCACAATAGTCTAGAATAACCCAGCACTGAGACAATCAGTCTACACCCTAGTATTATATCCCAGAATTTAATATATCAAGCAAAGAAAGATCCACTCAGGCTTCCAAATCCCAATAGCCGCTAACGGTACCAATACACACGATCCACAACCGCTACACAATCTGAACCTGAGAACTCCCAGTCTCCAACTCCATATAGCACACGGATCACTGTACCCGATCCCAAATTCCGCAGTATGAATACATATTACACCTCGAGTACCCAATCATTCCACGAAAGATATTCTAAAATTCTCCTGTGCCATCAAACAGACTCAGATATCAGTAGTCGATTTAGCAAGAAAGTGCCGCAAAACTTCCGAAGTATTATCAGTCTAATCACATTACCCTTTTTCCGAGACACATACTCTCGTCAAGTCAATTTCAATTATCCGTACCATTTCCTTGATTACCTGAGGCTACCCGTTGCCTAAGAATTTTATGAACTTCTTTTCAGAACTGAATTGTAACTCATCTAATCAAGAACTTCTGCCGATCCCATTAGGAAGAAGAATCATTACACATCCCATGCCTCGCATACCCATAGAAAATATATTCATCTCCAAACCACGGTGAAACCCAACAAGAATTCTCTCCCAATTTCATTTGCACAGGCTAAACTGTCAGGACTGAATCCTTCTAACTAGACCAAGCTAAACCAGCTGTCAGAACTCAAGAGCTTTGCTGCAAAATACCTGTACGAACTCATTGCCTCAAACACACACAAAGAATTAATCATATCTTACCATTCCGATTCGGTCTACCATCAAGCTATTTTGTCTATCTAATTTCTCTTCTGATTCGTCATCAACTTGATATCTCTACCTCTATGTAGTATCAAAATGCCCCATTCCAAGCTTACCACATGAGACTCAAACATAGGACCACACTGTATAAGACCCATAGGCCACTGAATACTCTCTCAACTGATCCCAAAAATACCACATTCCAAAATACCTTACCTGAAGAGCTTTCTGCGACTCTGAATTCTTTACCATTACTTTCCCGATACTGATGAATAGAATCCCATAATTAAAATATGAATACCACAAGTCTTGACATTTTCCAATGAAAACACAGTCTCTAACCACATACACAACCTTAAAACACCTGATCGTTACATGTAAAATCTTGAACACATTAGAATCATTCTCGAAAGTCATTCACCCTTATTCAAACTGCAAATTACCTGACTCAACGAACAGAATCACTCGTGCCTTATTGGCACTCTGATACCGCAAAATGAGATCCTCATCCCAATACAACCAAGCGACCTCCTGCTCTATGCACCGAGCATTCTTTACCAACAATAATTCTAGACATTCCGTGATTCTCATACCCTGTGGAACATTACCCATGCAATCCTCGGCTCAATTTCCACAACCAGAACTAATCCGCCAACATGCCTCAGACCGGAACCATCACAGCACATCACTGTGCAATCAGCTAGTCAATAGCAATCTCCCCAACTTGGCTCGAAGCCATATATCAAGACACACTCAACAACTCATAACACTTTTACTCTAATGATGCCACAATACCATAGTGAGATTAAACTCAAATCATTTACAAGTTTGTGAAAACACATATCATCCAGTACTGCAATCCTCTGCAACCTCATATGCATCCCCACATCAGCTGAGTCCACTCTCTTAAGCGACCCAAATTTTTAAATTACAACACGTACCTTTCAATTACACATGGGACCTCCTAACATACACACAAGGGATCATACCACTTAAGAACACTCTGCAGGAGATAACCCACCTGCTTTGCCTCAATTAACATTTCTGCATACTTCCACTGTCATACACATTACACAGTCATTTAGTCTTCATGGGTCTGAACTCATACCGCCTCATGAAATGCGCTACACTCCCCAACTAGGAGACACAAAAATATTTTTCACGCACCCATAACTCGTGCTACACCTCAAATCACAATAGAAATCGAACACTTAACAGTTGATCTATTATTCAGCAGACTTCTTCGTCACTACCAAGTCATATAGATACATCTCGCTGTACTAACATAGTCATCACATGAATACCAAACCGCCATTCCGGCTAATAGGGACAATACCAAACATATAAGTTTAAAACACTTGCTCACACAATCAGCACCTCTGCGATCAAACCAAGGCAATGATCCGGCCTCAAGTCCTCCAGACTGTCCCAACATCAAACTCACAGAGATTACATCTCGCCCCTTGATCGGGGAAATCACAAACCATCAATTCACATATAACACGGAGTGCTCATGTGTGCATACAGACGTGAGGAAGGAATTTCAAGAGTTATATCTCAAGCTGAATCAAGTACGCACGATAAGAATTCCAAGAAAGTGAAGTTTTCCTAAAGGTTCTGCAGTCTCTTGAGGATAAATACAGACGTTTCCGTACCGATCCACGAGACTCTACTAAACTTACTCATGACTCGTGAGACCTAGTAACCTAAGCTCTGATACCAACTTGTCACGACCCAATTTCCAAACCCAGTCGTGATGGTGCCTCTCGTGAAGACAAGGCCAGCCAACAAACCCAAATCGTCTCTTTAACAATTATTAAACATAAATGAATAGATAAATACAGCTCAACGACAATAATAACCAATGTTTACAACCCAACACAATCCGACCAGGGTGTCACAAGTTACGAGCATATTAAGAAGACTAAACACAACTACTGGGACAATAATAATATACAAAATAAAAGCTGGAATCAAAGGACGAAGTCCGGTGCCGCGAATTTTGGCGGTCACCTTGCTCAGTTATAATAGCAAAATCCTCAATCGGCTCAAACCCGCTACCGAGTAACAAATACCTGCAACTGCACGCGAGGTGCAAGGAGTAAAGTGAGTAGTCCAACTCAGTGATTAATAAAGGTAAATAATAACTGAGCAGCAAGAAACCACGTAAAGCAAGTCATCATGCTATATGGTACAGTGACCCTTTGAGAAAACAGTGAAACCGTGAAAATCCTTTAGAAAATATATGGGCTCAGTTAAAACCTCTTTTCAAAAATATCCTTTTTCCAACTGTTAAGCAAATGAATGCGAAACAAATAGTGCAAGGCAGCACATAAATCAGCCCCTCGGGCACAACACTCCATTAACAAATAATACCAGGGTGTCAGGTAAGCAGAGCAAGAGGTAGCATGGAAGCTAATGAAATGCGAGTGCTGAAATGTCATGACAACTAATACAAAATAAGAACAAATGTATGAGTGCAATGCAATGCATATAATGGTACACTCCGGTACCCGCTGCGGCGTGCAGCCCGATCCATTTAACGTCGACGACGCTCACTGGAGGTGTGTACAGACTCCGGAGGGGCTCCTACAGCCCAAGCGCAATATTAAGCCATCCCATGGCATCAATTAATTCCTGGTCAGTCATTGTTACATGATCGGTCAGTCATTGTTACCTGACCAATTTACATCATACAGTGTCATTGTTACCACTGTTTCAAGTCACATCATACAGTGTCATTATTACCACTGTTTCAAGTCGCATCATACAGTGTCACTGTTACCATTATTTCAAGTCACATCATACAATGTCATTGTTACCACTATTTCAAGTCACATCATACAGTGTCATTGTTACCACTGTTTCAAAATCACTGTTGCGGCGCACAGCCTGATCCATGCTCAGTCCAGAAATCAACATAAGCCCCTTGAGAATTTGTAAAACAGTAGTTCTCAACCTGAAATATCATTTAAAATATTATTTGAGTTTTCAAAACTTAGAAGTATGGCTGAGTTTGTAAAATAATATTTAAAACCTTGGACTGAAAACCAAATGATATGCAAGATATGCTAAAACAGTAATATCAATCCCCGAAGAATTCACATAGTTGGCACAAAGCCCAAATATGGAAATCAAATTATGATGATAACAAGTAGTTTCAGTCAAATACGCGATAAAAATCAACAACCGGGACGGACCAAGTCACAATCCCCGACGATGCTCTACCCCACGCTCAGATCCGGTGTGCAAGTCACCTCAATATAGCACTATGATATGCAAATCCGGAGTTTCAAACCTTCAGGATATCATTTACAAGTATTACTCACCTCAAACCGGTGAAATCTCTAGCTCGCGACGCCTTTGCCCCTTAAATCAGCTCCCACGTGCATTGTATCTAACCAAAATCAGAGCGAATACATCACAATATGCTAAGGGAACAATACCAAATCGAAAACAATTGAGAAATAGCAAAAATCTCGAAACTAGCAAAACCCGCGCCCGGGCCCACTTATCAAAAAATTACAAAACTCACATTACCTGATTCCTCGTCTCGCCACGAGTCTATACATATCAAATTTATCAAAATCGGAGTCTATTTGGCCCCTCAAATCCCTAGTTTAACTCTCTTAAGTTTCAAGCCCTAACCTCCATTTTTAACCTTTAATTCCTTGGGTTTTTCAGTGTTAAGCCATGATTTTACACCATAATGGCGCATGCTAAGTCCAAGAATCCATACCCTCGAAACTCTCTTCAAAATCGCCTCAAAGTTCTCTAGGTTCGGAGTCCAAAATGTTACTCTTTCCAAAAATTCTCGAAGAAGATAAATTCCACTTAACTGCCAGTTATATCCGCTTATGCGGATCAAATACCTCTTTTGCAACTTCCGCTTATGTGGTCAACGTCCTCTTTTGCGTACTTTTCACTTAAGGCCACTTTCCGCTTCTGCGGTCACCAATCGCATCTGCGGGACCGCTTATGCGATCATAATCTCGCTTCTGCGGAACCTGGCAAGGGCTGAGTTTTCCGCTTCCGCGCTCCTCAAACTGCTTCAACGAGACCGCACCTGCGGTCCCACAACCGCAGGTGCAAAACCAACAGATACCAGCAACTTGAACCTGCAATTAAACTCCAAAAACCTTCCGTTTAACCATCCGAACTCACCCCGAGGCCCCTGGGACCTCAACCAAAAGCACCAACATGTCTTAAAACATTACCCAAACTTGTTCCAATCATCACAACACATCAACCAACACTAAAATCATCAATTCTCATCGAATTCAAGCCTAAGTTCTTTAAAAACTTCTGAAACACGCATTCGATCAAAAACCCGACCAAACAACGTCCGAATGACCTGAAATTTTGCACAAATATCCAAAATTACCTAACGAAGCTACAACAACTCTCGTAATTCCATTTCAATCCTCGGATCAAAATCTCACCTAACAACCGGAATTCGCCAAACTACTAACTTCCCAATTCAAGCCTAGTTCTACACCGGACCTCCAAAATCGATTCCAATCGCACTTCTTAGTCACAAATTACTTCCCGAAGCTATTCAAATCACCAGAAATCCCATCCGAGCCCTCTAACTCATAAGTCAACATCCGGTTAACTTTTTCAACTTAATCTTTCCTTAAAGAGACTAAGTATCTCATTTCTTATCAAAACCAATCCAAATCAACTCTAATACACCACATACCGATAACGAAATATGAAGAAGCATGAAAAGGGGGAAACAGAGCAATAACACATGAGACGACGGGTCGGGTCATCACAGGGTCGGTTGTGCTGATGCTACACTCTGTGCATTTTTGCACAGGTCCAGGTTCGAGCAGCAGCAGCAGCACCTTTAGTTCGGGAGCATACCTTCAGTCCGGAGAGACCCGAGGTAGCCTTGCAGGCGTCCACAGGCCCGGCGTCTCCCTTCTATCCTTATATTAGACTGTCATCTCTTTGTATTCGGGATAAATAGATTTATATTTCTTTCAGACCTTGTATTTAGTAAACTCTTAGCAGTTCGTGAGTGATGTGACACCATTCTTGGGTAGAGGCTATTGTTGACTGTTTCGCGTTTTGATTCAGATTATAATTCAGTCTTTCGCTATTATTAAATTTCATGTTCTATATTGATGCTCTAAATTATTACGAGATTTGTTTATTAATAGAAAGGTAATTAAGTTGGCTTGCCTAGCTACCACGAGTAGGCGCCATCACGACCCCGAGGGTGGAAAATTCGGTTCGTGACATTTACTTAAGGTTTGAATATTATAATTATCTTTCCTAGCTCAATTTCTCTATTTACGTTATTTATTTAACATAATGAAAAATAAAGTTTCAATACTAAAATTAATATTCCATAATATCACTTATGTAATCTATCAAACGAAGATGAAATAAGTAATTTAGAAAACATATCATAAAGTAAGAAAACTGACGGAAATAGAAGAGCTCAATCTTTTCAAATACTATATCTCATCTTTTATGACCACTTAAAATTTTTATTATGAAGAAACGCAACAAACAAAAATAGAAGTTAAATTGTATGCTTGCAGATTACGCTTAATTTCCGATTACGAGAGGTACTCATGGAAAGAAAGTAAAGAAATTAAAAAGAAATCCCACTTGTCTTACGATTATAATTTTTTAATAGTTTTAGAGTTCTCCCCCCAGGTTTCGTTTTATGTCATTGAATTCCTTTATTATAAAAGAATGAATACAATGTCGGTTTACAAAAATCACCTTATAATATTAAGCATAACAACTCATAATAAAAGAATATGACCGGAACTCTAGATATTAGCCTTATAATCCTATTAGTTTTAAGACATAATACTCCATGTTAGGAATCCTACATGATTACCTTTAGGAATCCTATTAGTATAATTATTTCCGAACTGTCTAATTCATAAAAAATTAAACAAGTAAATATTTTTAGTCATGTAATCTTATTGCTTTTAGGATATACTTCTTAAAAATTTCTATTACTAATTTAAATTGAAAACGTATTATAATGTCCTATTATTAATTTAATTTGGGAATGTATTATACTGTCCAAATCCGTTTAGAAAAAGGAGAGTGTATATTATTATAAAAGCATAAATACAATATTAATATCAAAATAGCCTTAAAATATTAAACGGAAGAACTCATCGGGGAAGGACATAACTGCAATTACCTATAGACTATAATACCTTCTATGCTATTTTTTGATATTTATAATTTTAAAATAAATAAAATTTTGTCTATTAAATTCTTATTAAAAATATGTAGGAAGATTTGTAAAATTAATTTCATAAGAATTCTCCGTATTGGCAGTACATTACCACTTCATAATATCAAATACCAAATAAATAAAAATTAATGCACGAAGGAACATTCCGTGCCATATTTTGATTATTAATGCATGAAGGAACATTCCGTGCCATGTTTTGATTATTAATACACGAAGAAACATTCCGTGCCATATTTTGATTGTTAATGTACGGAGGAACATTCCGTGTCATGTTTTGATAATTAATGCACGAAGGAACATTCCGTGTCATGTTTTGATTATTAATGCACGAAGGAACATTCTGTTCCACGTTTTGATTATTAATGCATGAAGGAACATTTCGTGCCATGTTTTGATTATTAATACACAAAGGAACATTCCGTGTCATGGTTTGATTCTTAATGCACGAAGGAACATTCCGTGCCATGGTTTGATTGTTAATGCACGAAGGAACATTCCGTGCCATGTTTTGATTATTAATACACGAAGGAACATTCTGTGCCATGTTTTGATTATTAATGCACGAAGGAACATTCCGTGCCATGTTTTGATTATTAATGCATGAAGGGAGATTCCGTGCCATGTTTTGATTATTAATGCACGAAGGGA
>MU784678.1:12380-24230 GCA_026770625.1 Nicotiana glauca
GGTCGGTTGTGCTGATGCTACACTCTGTGCATCTTTTTGCATAGATCCAGGTGTTGGAGTAGCATTTGAGTAGCAGTATCATTTTAGGAGCGAGCTTCCAGTCCAGGGACATTCGAGGTAGCCTTGATAACGTCCGCATGCCCGGAGTCCTTTCTATTTCATCCAGTTTGTTATCATTGTACCGTAGCAGACAGTTCTATGCTTCATTCAAACCTTGTATTTAGTATTCTCTAGACATCCGTGAGTATTGTCACACCAGTCTTAGGTAGAGGATTTGTTAAACTTTCGTATTTCTTTCAGTAAATTATATTTGAGACTTTCGCTTTATTGTTAAAGCTTTATTGTTATTAATATTGTCGATGTTCGCTAAAAAGGTATTTGATATATGGCTTGCCTAGCTCCTATTAGTAGGCACCATCACGAATCCCGAGGGTGGGAAATCCAGGTTGTGAGAAGTTGGTATCAAAGCACTAGGTTATATAGGTCTCACAACTTACGGACAAACTTGGTAGAGTCTGAGGGATCGGTACGGAGACGTCTGTATTTATTCCCCAGAGGCTACAGAGTTAGAAGTTTCGCATTTGTTCTTTCTTGTCGTGCGGTTCTATTTTTCAAGTACCGATTGAATTTCTACTATATTCCTCCGCATATGGTGAGAACACGCGCTTCTTCATCTACCACTCAGCAGTCCAAGACCCCAGCAGCAGCCCTAGTGGCGAAGCCTTAGGTTGATTTGGAGGAGGAGGCTCCAGCCCCAGCAGTCCCGGTTGGCCCAGCTCAGGTCCCAGAGGGGTTCATTGCCATCCCAGTTCTTCAGGATGCTCTAGTCCAATTGGTAGGCTTCGTGGAGAGTGTCATTCGAGCGGGTTTGCTTCCAAGAGTTTAGCCAGCAGTGGCTCAGGCCGGGAGTGAGATCGCTTTTCAGGAGGCGGCCAACGTGGGCCGTAGAGTTGAGGTGGTCCTGCCACAGGGAGGCGATCATAGGTCAGATAAGAGGCCCCGTCACACAGGCAGGTTCAGTGGTACCTCATCTGGAGGTAGAGGTACTTATGGTAGAGGCCATCCTCCCAGGCCCTTTCAGTCAGCTCCCCATGTCACTCATGGTACTTCAGGTGGTCATTAAGGTCGACAGGGTTAGCCTCAGTTCCCTCAGCTACAGTGTTTGTGTAGATTTTATGAGTGTGGTGAGTATAGTCACAACAGGAGGGTTTGCCCGAGGTTGAGGGGTACTCAGTCGTAGCTGACGAGGTCTTGGCATGCTTGTGGTGATTCGAGGCACATTGTTAGACATTGCCCTCGAGTTTATGGCAGCTTCCAGCATCAGAATTCTCGTGTTATGATTCAGGCACTGGAGGTTCCACAGCTTGCCCAGCCAGCTAGAGGCGGTGGCAGAGGTGTTAGAGGTGGAGGTAGAGGTCTTAGAGGTGGAGTTTAGGTCGCCAGAGGTAGAGGCCAGCCAGCAGATAGGTCAGAGGCTGAGTCTTCAGGTGCAGACATTACAGGTAGCATTATGATTTGTATTAGAGATGCTTCAGTGCTATTTGACCTAGGGTCTACGTATTCATATGTGTCGTCCTATTTTTCACCCTACCTGACTAAGCCTAGTGATGCTTTGGGTATTCCTATTTATGTATCTACACCGGTGGGTGATTCTATAGTGGTCGACCGAGTTTATCGTTCCTGTGCGGTAGTGTTGGAGGGTCTTGTGACCTGTGTTGATTTATCGCTATTAGACATGGTGGATTTTGACGTTATATTAGGGATGGATTGGTTGTCCCCGTATCATGCTATCTTGAATTGTCACGCCAAGACCGTGACCTTGGCTTTGCCATATTTGCCTCGATTGGAGTGGAGAGGGACCCTAGGTCATGCCACCCGCAGTGTTATTTCATATGTGAAGGCTCGACGCATGGTCGAGAAGGGAGTTTAGCTTATCTGGCGTATGTTCGCGATTCCAGCATAGAGGTTCCTTCTATTGATTCTGTTCCTATTGTTTGGGAGTTCCCCAAGGTTTTTCCTTCAGACCTGCCAGGTATGCTGCCCGATAGGGATATTGATTTCTGTATTGAACAGGCTCCGGGCACTCAGCCCATTTCCATTCTACTGTATCGTATAGCCCCGCCAGAGTTGGAAAGGTTAAAGGATCAGTTGCGGGATTTGTTGGAGAAGGGTTTCATTAGACTCAGTGTTTCTCCTTGGGGCGCGCTGGTGTTATTTGTGAAGAAAAAGGATGGTTCGATGAGGATGTGCATTGATTACCGGTAATTAAACAAAATGACGATTAAGAACAAGTATCCACTGCCGAGGATTGATGATTTATTTGACCAGCTTCAGGGTGCAAAGGTGTTTTCAAAGATAGACTTGAGATCTGGTTACCATCAGCTGAGGATTAGAGCATCTGATGTCCCTAAGACAGCGTTTCGCACTCGGTATGGGTATTATGAGTTTTCGGTCATGTCATTTGGGTTGACCAATGCCCCAACAGCATTTATGGAGTTGATAAACCGAGTGTTCAGGCCTTACTTAGACTTGTTCGTGATAGTCTTTATTGATGATATTCTGGTGTACTCCCGCAGCCAGGAGGAGCACGAGCAGCACCTCACAGTGGTTCTTCAGACTTTGAAGGATAGTCAGTTATATGCTGAGTTCTCGAAGTGTGAGTTCTGGTTGAGTTCAGTTGCATTTATGGGTCACGTTGTATCAGCAGAGGGTATTCAGGTGGACTCGGAGGAGATTGAGGCAGTCAAGAACTGGCCTCGACCAGCATCAGCTACAGAGATTCAGAGTATTCTTGGGGTTAGCAAATTACTACCGTCGGTTCGCGGAGAGAGTTTCATCTATTGCAGACCTAATGACCAGATAGACCCAGAAGGGTGCCCAGTTTAGATGGTCAGATGAGTGTGAGGCGAGCTTTCAGAAGCTCAAGACAGCTCTAACTATGGCACCGATATTGGTTTTGCCCACGGGTTCAGGGCCTTATACTATTTATTGTGATGCTTCCCGTATTGGGCTTGGTGCAGTATTGATGCAGGATGGCAGAGTTATTGCGTATGCTTCGAGGCAGTTGAAGATCCACGAGAAGAATTATCCGGTTCGTGATCTAGAGTTGGCAGCCCTTGTTCATGCTTTGAAGATTTGGGAGTCATTACCTATATGGTGTGACGTGTGAGGTGTACACTGATCACAAGAGTCTGTAGTACTTGTTCAAGCAGAAGGAGTTGAACTTGAGGCAAAGGAGGTGGTTGGAGCTATTGAAAGATTATGATGTTACTATTTTGTATCACTCGGGGAGAGCCAATGCGGTGGTCGATGCATTGAGTAGGAAGTCCGCATGCATGGGTAGTCTTGCTTATGTTCCGGTCAGCCAGAGACCGCTTGCTTTGGATATTCAGGCCTTGGCCAATCGGTTTGTGAGGTTGGACATTTCTAAGCCTAGCAGGGTGTTAGCTTGCACGATCGCTCGTTCTTCGTTATTGGAGCGTATCCGTGATCGGCAGTTTGATGATCCCCATTGGTGTGTATTGAGAGACACGGTGTAACGTGGAGGTGCTACGAAGGTGACCTTAGATGATGATGGTGTTTTGAGGTTGCAGGGGCGAGTTTGTATGCCCAATGTCGATGGGATTCGAGAGTTGATCCTAGCGGAGGCCCATAGTTCTCGGTATTCTATTCACCCGGGCGCCGCGAAGATGTATCAGGACTTGCGGCAGCATTATTGTTGGCGTAGGATGAGGAGAGATATTGTTGCATATGTGGCTCGATGTTTGAACTGTCAGCAGGTTAAGTATGAGCATCAGAGGCCTGGCGGGTTGTTTCAGAGGATTGAGCTTCCCGAGTGGAAGTGGGAGAGGATTACCATGGATTTCGTTACTGGACTTCCGATGAATCGGAAGAGGTTTAATGCTATTTGGGCCATTGTTGATAGGCGGACCAAGTCAGCGTATTTTATTCCTATTGCAGCCACTTATTCATCAGAGAGGTTAGCTGATATCTACATCCGAGAGATTGCTCGCCTTCATGGAGTGACGGTATCTATCATTTGGACCGGGGTACGCAGTTTACCTCACGCTTCTGGAGAGCAGTTCAGCAGGAGTTGGGGACCCAGGTTTAGTTGAGTACAGCGTTCTATCTTCAGACAAACGGCCAGTTTGAGAGGACTATTCAGATATTTGAGGATATACTTCGAGCCTGTGTCGTTGATTTTGGAGGCTCGTGGGACTAGTTTTTGCCTTTAGCAGAGTTCGCCTACAACAACAGCTACCAGTCTAGCATTCAGATGGCTCCATATGATGCGTTGTACGATAGGCGATGTCGGTCTCCAGTTGGATGGTTTGATCTGGGAGAGGCTCGGTTATTGGGTGCAGATTTAGTTCAGGAGGCCTTGGATAAGGCCAAGATCATTCAGGACAGGCTTCGTTCGGCTCAGTCATGGAAAAAAAGTTATGCGGATCGTAAGGTTCGAGATGTAGCTTTCATGGTTGGTGAGCGGGTCTTGCTCTGAGTGTCGCCTATGAAGGGCGTGATGAGATTTGGGAAGAAGGGCAAGCTTAGACCTAGGTTCATTGGCCCATTTAAGATTCTCGACCGTGTGGGAGAGGTGGCTTACAGACTTGCCTTGCCGCCCAATTTGTCCGCCGTGCATCCAGAGTTTCATGTGTCCATGCTTTAGAGGTATCACGGCGATCCAGCCCACGTGTTAGATTTCAGCACTGTCCAGTTGGACAAGGATCTGTCTTACGAGGAGGAGCCTGTAGTTATTCTAGACCGGTATGTTCGACAGTTGAGGTTGAAGAGTTTTCCTTCAGTGCGTGTTCAATGGAGAGGTCAGCCTCCTGAGGCATCGACCTGGGAGTCCGAGTCTGATATGTGGAGTCGTTATCCTCATTTATTTCCCGACTCAGGCACTTCTTTCTTTTGTCCGTTCGAGGACGAACGATTGTTTTAGAGGTGGAGAATGTGAGGACCCAAAGGGTCATCACCTATTTTCTCTTTCAGTCCGTGCTTCTGAGGCCTTGAAAACCTTATTTTTACTTGCCTCGATTTGCGTGCGCACTCCGAGCGCATAGTCGAAAAGCTTAAATATGAATTCTGTGTAAAAATTAATGAATTTTGATATGAATATGATTAAAGTTGACTTTGGTCAACATTTTTGGTAAACGGAACCGGACCCGTGATTTAACGGTCCCGGAGGGTCCGTAGAAAAATATGGGACTCGGGCATATGCCCAAAATCGAATTCCGAGGTCTAGAGCCCGAGAAAAGAATTTTTCTGTGAAATTGCTTTTCTGAAATTACTAAGAAAAATGGAAATGAAAACTAATTAAAAGGCTGTGGTATCGGGATCGTATTTTGGTTTCGATGACCGGTACAAGTCTTAAATATGATTTAAGCGCTTTCTGTGAAATTTGGTTGAAATCGATCGTCATTTGACGTGTTTCGGACCTAAATATCTAAAACTCGAATTTTATGAAGTTAGAATGAAAAATGATGATTTTGAGATTTGATTCATTGATTTTGATGTTCTTTTGACGATTTGATCGCTCGGTTAAGTTCGTATGAGGTTGTTGAGTTAGTGTGTGTGTTTGGTTAGGAGCCCCGAGGGCTCGGGAGTGATTCGGAAGTGGTTTGGGGTATTTTTGGCCTTAGAGGAAGTTGCAGAAAATCTGCAATTTTCGCACAGTCGTTCCCTCCTTCGCGATCGCAATCTTCATCCCGCGTTCGCGTTCCATTGGCTTTTTCCTCTTCCACGTTCGCATACTCGATCACGCGATCGCATAGCTTCAGCATTGCCTTCAATACGTTCGCACTAGTAGACCCGCGTTCGCATAGACCAAACTTTTGGGCCCCCAGTATTTCTTATACACGTTCGCATTACCATCCACGCGATCGCGATGACCAGTCAGTGGGACTCTTCACGATCGCATCCCTATTTCCGCGATCGCGTAGGGCAAATTCGCCCAGTTATTTTTAAAGCCTAAAAACAGACCAGTGACGGGATTCTTCACATAACACACATGGGTCCATCTTCTCCACAGCGCATAGGCGATTTTTAGAGCTATTCTTCACCAAAGCTTCTTGGGTAAGTATTATCTAACTTATTTTCTTCATTTTCTATCATCATCTATCAAATTCCTAGACCTAAATCATGTAATTTAGGGTGTAAATTGGGGGAAAGGGGTAGAATTAGGGCTTTTTAATTTTCTTTGATTTAGACCTCGTTTTGGGGTCGAATTTAAAAACAAATGGTATATCCGGGCTCGTGGGGGAATGGGCGATATGAATTTGATCTGAACCTCGTGTTTCGACCAAGCGAGCCCGGGGTCGATTTTTGGAATTTTGGGAAGAAAACTTAGAAATTCATATTTAGGCATTAGGTTTAGTTTGTTTAGCTATTATTAATATTGTAAAGTCATTATTCGTGCATTAATAATCAAAACATGGCACGGAATAATCCTTCATCCATTAACAATCAAAACATGGCACGGAATATTTTTTCGTGCATTAACAATCACAACCAAATGGGGCGAGGGGATAGACCAACAACATTAAATAACCCGACAACGGAGAACAAAACAAAACAGCTAAATCCCGACAAGGGAGCAACAACAATATGCTCAAACATCCCGGCAAGGGAGATAATCAATTAACATGAAAGAGTCATAACAATATCCGAATAAGTACAAACAAGGACCCACGGTCATGCTAGACACCGGTGTATAGATACTCGTCACCATGCCTATACACCGTACTCAACATTTAGCAATTAGAAAACAACACCCTAATCCTATTCCCTCAAGCCAAAGTTAGATCAAACACTTACCTCAAGAACATTCCGAGCCATGTTTTGATTATTAATGCACGAAGGAACATTCCGTGCCATGTTTTGATTGTTAATGCATGAAGGAACATTCAGTGCCATGTTTTGATTGTTAATGCACGAAGGAACATTCCGTTCCATGTTTTGATTGTTAATGCACGAAGGAACATTTCGTGCCATGTTTTGATTATTAATGCATGAAGGAACATTCCGTGCCATGTTTTGATTATTAATGCACGAAGGAACATTCCGTGCCATGTTTTGATTGTTAATGCACGAAGGAACATTCCGTGCTATGTTTTGATTGTTAATGCACGAAGGAACATTCCGTGCCATGTTTTGATTGTTAATGCACGAAGGGACATTCTGTTTCATGTTTTGATTATTACTCTCGTTGACTTTGTAGTTGTACCGTATCATTCCTTATTTATTTACCTTGTATTCTAAACTGCTACAGCCCCTACAGCTTGCTCCCATCCCTCTTTACTTGTTAAATTTCTGTATTCTCTTCTATTGCGTATATATATATATATATATATTTGAACTGCACAGGTTTGTTTGGTAGTCCAGTCTAGCCTCGTCACTACTTCGCCGGGATTAGGCCAGGCACTTACCAGCACATGGGGTCGGTTGTGCTGATGCTACACTCTGTGCATCTTTTTGCACAGATCTAAGTGTTGGATCAACATTTGAGTAGCAGTTGCATTTTGGGAGCGAGCTTCCAGTCCAGGGACATTCGAGGTAGCCTTTCTGACGTCTGCAGGACGGAGTCCTTTCTATTTTATCCAGTTTGTTATCATTGTACCGTAGTAGACAGTTCTATGCTTCATTCGAACCTTGTATTTAGTATTCTCTCGACGTCCGTGAGTATTGTGAGACCAGTCTTGGGTAGAGGATTTGTCAAACTTTCGCATTTCTTTCAATAAATTATATTTGAGACTTTCGCTTTATTGTTAAATATTTTATTGTTGTTAATATTATCGATGTTCGCTAAAGAGGTATTTGATAATTGGCTTTCCTATCTCCTATTAGTAGGCACCATCATGACTCCCGAGGGTGGAAAATCTGGGTCGTGACAGCATGATAGTGTTAGCAATAATAGCAAGTGAGGCCATCCACTTTAGATTTGATATATATCTTCAAACAACTTAAATAACCATTACAAATATATCAAAGCGGAGAAATATGCTAAATTTATAAAGAAAGAAAAACTGATAATATGGGATGAAGCACTTATGACTAAGTGTCAAAAGATCGAAATAATTGTCCGGAGTTCTAGAGATATATTGGATATTAATGAACCGTTTGGTGAAAATCAATGGTTTGGGAGGTAATTTATGTCAAGTACTACCAGTAGTTCCAAAATCGATAAAAGCAGAGACTGTAAAAGGTGGCTTGCCAAAGTTTTATATCTGGACCCAAATGAAAAAGACTCAACTGACAAGAAATATAAATTAAGAACAGATCCAGTATTCAGTATCTTCTTGCTTCGTGTCGGAAACGAAGAAGAGCATCCAATAAAAGAAGATTCCGTTCTTCCTGAACACTTGGTTATCAATCCCAATGGTAATAGTAGTGCATTTAATGAGAGAAATATTTCTATTCATTAGATTAAAACGTAATTTGTGCAAATCATATGATAGAATTAAAAAGATATCTTAGTTAGCAGAAATGAATATATTGATCAACTAAATAAAAGGTTGATTACAAAAAATATTTTTATGTTTTTGACTCAGCAGAAAATGATACCAATAACTACTACCAAGAAGAATACTTAAATACTTTAATAATGGTCTTCTACTATACATGTTTGTTGCCAAGTTTATTATTTCTTACGTATGTTAGTGTCATCTTATATATAATAGACTAAGTTAAAATTGATCTTCCATTGTATATAGGTTGATTTTGAATAAAATATGCTCGTCCTACTACTGAAAAACTTAGATATGTCTAATAGCTTACGTAATAGAATACGGATGGTATATAGAAGTTTTGACAATTATGTCATACATGCAAAAATTATAATACTGGTCAATGTGATTCTAAGTATATTCTATCCCTGAATTCAATTTTCGTCTTTCGAAACTAAGAAATGTCTGATATAATTTATTTGAAAATATTTATAGTATGTTTATGCTTTGTAAATATAATAAATAAAGCACAAGGACAAACATCCTAAATATTGGACTATATTTATCGCAATATGTTTTCTTGCACGAACAGTTGTATGATGCACTTTCAAGAGAGATATCAAGACCCACAAAAAATGTTCGTTAAGATACCATCACATTAAATACTTTTTAAGTATAATACATTATTATCTAACTAACATGACAAAATTAATCATTTGTGTAAGATTTGATAATGTCTTTTTATTTAAATATATGTATTATGCTAATGTAATAATATTTTTCGTCATTTACTGATTGTCGTATTATTATATATAAACTTTCTCTTATAAATTAAAGTTTATTGTTCCTTCATATAAATAAATATTTAAGTCATCACATGTCATTATTAACATGCAACGCACGTTCATAGATACTAGTATATAAAATACAACTTATGAGTATAATTATGGCCTACACGCATCATACAGAGTCGATGGCTTCTTTTATTTTATTTTTTTTAAGAAACAGCACTCCTATTAAACATATTCAATAAGCTTAAATTTATATCTCCTATTTATTCAAACATTGCTTAGTACCTTAATTTTTGGGCAATTGAAATTGAAGTTTGTTCGTGAACTTAGTCTGAACAAAGTTTGTAGCAAGAAAAAAGAAGGGAGAATGACATAATTATTAAATTGAATAAATATCAGTCGTTAGTAAAAAAATTTAAAAATTCTAAAAGGACCTAATTATAGTATTATACCGTTACATTATATAGTATATTATAATAGTGTATCATTGGAATGAACTATATACCAAACTGGTATATAGTATACCATTTTTGTATACAATATAAATTCTTCTTTGCCAGTTCAACGCAATAAATTATACACTATTGAATTAACCAAAATGGTATATAATATGTTATTTTGGTACATAGAGACTTGGTTCATTCCTTCAAAAAAATTAGTAGTATACCACAGTAGTTAATTATACACTCTTGAATTAGTTATAGTATACCAATAAAATATTCAATATACCATTGTACGAATCTGTCTTCTTTGCTAATTTAACTCAATTTTAACCTAAAATTTGAAAATATATTCTAAGATATAACTAGCAAGGCATCACCATTTCATGTATTAGCAATACTAGAATCATAGTTTATTCATTATTGAAGTTTAAGAGATTTTTTATTTTTTTATTTAAGTTATATACATTAGTAATAACATAAAAATATTTTAATCTATTAACATACTATTTGTTTGTTATATAACTTATGTTTATTGTAATTTTATTAGGTTACTAACGATATTTATCATAAAAAAATTATTTACATAACTAATTTATAAGTTTCGTAATTTGCATATTGTAGAAATAAACTCCTTTGAATTTAAAAAAATAAAGGTAAAATAAAATTGGTACACTAAACTTCCTTTTTACAAGTAAATGATTGCATAATGAAAGAGTAGAATTTTATGTGAAGAGCATTGTATTTACATCGGACCCTAACTATCGAATCAAGGAGAAAACATGGGTAAAGAGGAATGGGTAGGCGCGTAATAAATTAAAAAATAATAAATAATTTAAAGAAGGGCAAAAGCGGGTAAATAATTTGACTTTTGTAGGCATATATCATCATTTTGATGGATCATAAAAGCTGAATTGGGCCATAAGCGAGCCCATTCTATCGTTAAACATAGGGCTTGTGCTCACATATGAGAAACCTTTTTGTTGTTGGGCCAACATATGAACCTTCATGGACGGGAGAAATTCAAAAATAGCCAGATTTATAAGTGGTCAATCAAAAATAATCATAATTTTATGAGTAATCGAAATTTAGCCACTTATCATGAAAGATAAATTTGAACGGAAACACTGTTAAAAATTCGGAAAATACTCCAGTATAATATACTAAAATTCCAGTATAATATACTAGAACTCTAGTATAATATACTGTGAGTTAGTTACCGCATAAGTATACTGGACTTCCAACATATTATACTAGAGTTCTAGTATAATATGTCGGTCCAACATAATATGCTGGAAGTTCATACATAGGTGCTCCAATCTCCCGTATATTATGTTGGAACTTTTCGCGTGTTGGAATTCCAGCATAATATGCTGGAAGTTCATACACAGGTGCACCGATCTCCAGTACATTATGCTGGAACTTTCCGTGTTGCAGCAAAATAGTGGCTATTTTTCAATGACTTTAAAAATGCTGGCTTTTCTTGAATGACCAGTCTGAAAACTGGGTAGCCCCTGCTATTGTTTTCAATACAGAAAGAAAGAAAAATGTATATTTAAAGCCACTTTCAAAATAATAGCCGATAAAATATTTTTGTTTCTATATATGTGTATTATATACATATAACATATTTTATATACTTTTTGGCTAGCAAATACAATTAGTTTCGATCAATGATCAATTTTATATTTTAAGTGCTTATAGTGTCTTAAAGAAAAAATTTTATGTACTTAACGCAAGTTAAAGACAGTTTTTAGGTGATTAATGCATCTTAAAGGCATTTTTTACGTACCGAACGCATCTTAAGAGCCGTTTTAACGTATTTAATGCATTTTAATTAAAGGTAACTTTTACGTGTTTAATGCGTCTTAAAGGCAAAAGAAACTGACTCTGGCCCTTGTATCTCAGCGAGTGAATGAAAATCTATATATTATTAAAAGGAGAGGAAAAAGCTCTCTCCTTAAGCCAAGTGGCAACTTCAAATTGGGGAGTAGTTTCAACTTAGAGTTTTAAAATAATTTTAAAATAAAAATAAATATCTTATAATTAACTATAATAAAAAAACGAAAATATAAATGTATAAGAAAATAACTACCCATTCAAATTGGTAGTTATTTTTAATTAATAATTAGTTATTGGTTATTATTTTTGAATTTAAATATATATAAAAAA
>MU784680.1:9438-19475 GCA_026770625.1 Nicotiana glauca
CACGTTCTGTGCATTTATTTGGAGAACTTAAGTGCTTTGCTATGCTAATTATTGATTTAAATAGTCGAGTCTGGTAGGGATAAGTCCTAAAATTCTGTTTTGCAGAAATGAGGCACGAAATCCCCAGATTTGGCATGGTGACCAACATCCATCCAAGGCTACTGAATTGGTGGAACGACCTCCATTCTAGTGATCAGACACTCGTCCGCAAGTACCTAGGGAATCTGCCTTCTCTCCTAGAGATTCAGCCCAACAACAGAATCATAGAGGCCACAACGTTATTCTGGGATAGTGACAAATCTTTGTTCCGCTTGGTGATCTAGAAATGACTCCTTTACTTGAAGAGATAGGGGGTCTAACCGGGATTCCTTCGGAGACTCCGGGTTTGCTCATGCCAGAAAATCGCAAAGGAAGGGGTTTTCTTAAGATGATGGAATTGAAGAAAAACCCAGACTTAACCTGTTTGAAGGACTACTACATCCCGTTTGATTATCTATATGAAAGGTACGGTTACAGCAAGTCATACTGCACCTATTCAGACAAATTTGCTATCACCTCGTTGGGGCATGTCCATAGGAGCGTTTTTGTCTTCATGTTTTGCTTTTTTGGGATGATCGTGTTCCCTATGAAGAAGGCTAGGATCCACACCAGACTAGTCATGGTAACCAAAACTCTAATGGAAGGGATTGGTGGGCAGACTTTCAGCATAGTGCCCATGATCGTCTCGGGGATATACCGTGCCTTGAGCAAGTTTCAACAAGAAGGCAATCATTTTGAGGGTTGTAATTTGTTACTTCAACTATGGATCATGGAACACCTCCAGAAAGGGGAATACCGACAAGAGATCTTACGCAGGGATTGGGATGACCATATCTCCTTCCACCAGCCAAGGCGTATGAGTTACATGCCCAGAATGTTCGCACAGCCAGAGGACGCCAAGGGATGGGTGGAATTATTTGAAAATCTGAAAGAAGACCAGGTGCAGCGGATGTTTGAGTGGTTCCCCATGGATGAGTTCATCGTTCGATCCCGAGATGCCCCATTCCTCATACTGATTGGTTTAAGGGGAACTTACGCTTACGTTCCTCTCCGAGCCATGAGGCAAGCTGGAAGAAAACAAATCATACCGAGGGTCGATAAGACAAGTCACCTCAGGGCTGATTTCCAGGATGACGATAGCCCTCACCGGTGCCAAGCTCAGCATTTGTGGCATTGCAAGATCGTTTTGGAGAAAGAATCCATTGAGCCATACAGGTATCACGTCTGCTGCGTGCCGCACTACTCGGGTTGGTTGGAGGATAATGGTATGGGTCAGCCAAGATCCAGGTCACAGAATTATTGACGAGCATGCTGATACACAGGCTAAGTATAATCAACTGCGCAAGAGAATCCGAGAGTATGAAAGTGAGCATCAGGAAATACAAGAAGCCCATCAGAAACTGATCGAGGAGTGGAAAGAAATGGTTGTCAGCGCCAACAACCGGCTAGGGTATTTGGAGCGAGGTTTAGTAGAGCTGGAAGGGAAGTTCATCAAAAGAATTGAAGATTGTCAAAATGCTGAAGGAAATGTAGGCGGATATCTGGCCTGAGCTTATTTGGTGCTAGGAGTACGCGAGTTGGTGGAGCTGTTCGAGGGAGACAAGACTGCCAAATCTGGGGAAGTTCCTTCTGAGACCAAGTAGTTAGGAATCCTTTATTTTGCTTTAACAATGTAATAAGGCCAAAGGCCACTAGTGACATTTACTTTCTGTTATTTAGAGTCGTTTTGGATTTGTCTTATTTTTATCAATAAAATGAGGCATTTAGAATTATAAGTTCTCCAAAACTAACTGTCACTAGGCCTACCTCGGGCACAACGAGGCGCCCAAATTAGGACGCGATTTATATCCCAACACAATGTGTTTAAATACTGCAACACTTTTTCCTCAGAACCCACACTAACTTGTTACCTTTTTTGCTTTTTTCTTTTATTTTCATTCCCCTCCTCAAAGGTTAGTTCGGGCATTCTGGCACCATCAGCATATTCTACAAAATCCAAGGGCCCTCCACCTCCTCCTCCTCCGAGTCCCGTTCAGAACAAGAGCAAAGGAAGAATGGAAAACACAAGTGCTATAAAGGAGATTGAAAGGGAAGAAACTTCTCAGGGTACCCCAATTGCTAAGGGAACTACTGCTCATCTAGAGCAGAAATTGCTGAAATTCCAGGAAGAGTTGGACCAAGTTCGGAACTTCGAAAGCCTATCATTCTCTCTTGCTGCTCCTGATGTCAACACCCAAAACCCCGCACCTCCACAAAACACCTCGCAACCACAAATACAGCCTACCCATGCTCAAACCTGCTACAATGCTCCATTTCCCGAGCCACCAAACACCACAAATAACCAGAGCTCCATAACCCTCATATCTTTGTGGATACCATACCTCACTACACCCAACCGATCTTAAATGCACCGGAGTCTGATGACAAAGACTCCCTCACCAAGAACTTAGCAGCTGAGCTCAAGAAGTTAACTAGTCGGGTCCAGGGTGACAAAGGTAGCAAAGGCATTAAGGGGCTAAACTATGAAGACTTATGCATTCACCCAGATGTTGAACTTCCGGAGGGGTACAAACCTCTCAATTTCGAAATGTTTGATGGATCCGGAAATCCCAGGGTTCACCTGAGGACCTATTGACAAGTTAGTTGGGGTTGGAAGATATGAGAAAATCTGCATAAAGCTCTTCATGAGGAGTTTGAAAGGAGATGCGTTGTCCTGGTACATCAGTCAGGACCCCAAGAAATGGACGAATTGGGTAGGTATGGCAACGAACTTCATGGACAGGTTCCATTTTAATACGGAAAATGCACCGGATGTGTTCTACATATAAAACTTGAAGAAGAAGCCCACCGAGACATTCCGCGAGTATGCTACTCGTTGGAGGTCAGAAGCTACGAAGGTCAGGCCAGCCCTGAAAGAAGAACAAATGAATAGGTTCTTCGTCCGGACTCAAGATCCCCAATATTATGAAAGATTGATGTTGATCGAGGGTCAAAAGTTCTCTGATATCATCAAACTCGGAGAAAGAATCGAGGAAGGCATCAAGAACGGTATGGTAACAAATCTTGAAGCATTGTAAGCCACCAATAAAGCTTTACAAACTGGTGGCGCATCCAAGAAGAAAGATATAAGTGCCGTGATGATCGTACAGGGAGCCAAATCACCACCAAAATACCAGACCTACCTATCACCTCCACTTACATATCAGCCTATCCCAAATTACCAAGCACTCGCACCCTCCTATCCACCTCCCATTTACCAATCTACTCTGCCTCTCACATATCAACCCACTTCACCTAGATACTCTCAACCAGCACCTGTTTACCAAGATTATAACACTCAACCTACTCACTACCAATTGCCACCTACCTGCCAAAATTTCCCAAGGCCCAGACCAAATTTCGACCGAAAACCTCCCAGGCAGTACACAGCCATCGTTGAGCCAATCGACCAATTATATGAGAGACTCAAAGCTGCCGGTTATGTCACTTCTATCCCAGCCAAAACACCAAAAATCCCTCCCAGTGGATCAACCCCAACAAGACCTGTGCGTATCACTCCGGCATGAAGGGGGCATACCCTTGATGAATGCCGTTCCTTGAAAGACAAGATTCAGACCCTGGTCGACAACAAGGTCATCATAGCAAAGGAGCCCGCTCC
Organism: Nicotiana glauca; assembly: GCA_026770625.1. NCBI lineage: Eukaryota > Viridiplantae > Streptophyta > Magnoliopsida > Solanales > Solanaceae > Nicotiana > Nicotiana glauca. The sequence goes on from MU784680.1 coordinate 13,136, forward strand.
TAATAGTCGTAACAACCCCCTGCCTGACCACAAAAGTGGAGACGTTTATATGATTGAGATCAAGGACGATTGGGACCCCAAAGGGTCGATAGGTTTGATTGCTGAAGGGAATAAACCAAAGAAGCCAGCAGTTACCCTTAACCCAATTGTTGTGCAGAATCAACCCTCCAAGGATGACGAAGTAAATATATTTGTACCACTTGAATTTGAAGTGCTTCCTTTTGCAAAGGCGTCTGGGCTGATCGAAGTTGAGTTTGGGTTTCCAAAGGCACCTACACCCTTTGAAATTGCTGTGTTGCCACCAAGGGTGCCTATTCCGGTGGCAATGAGTGACATGACACCATTCCACTCAAATGCCATACCATGGGATTACACTGCCGAAGCTGGGAGGAAAGGAAAGACAAAGACAGGAGAAACGATTGCCACACAAGGAATGACTAGAACAGGGAGGGTCTACACCCCAGAGCACCTAGATGAGTCCGGTAAGCAAGCCTCGTGACGTCCTATTGAAACTGGGACCGACGATCTTTGGAGGAAAATACAGGCTAAGGAATACTCGATCGCTGAACAGTTGAACAAAACACCAGCACAAATATCTATCCTGGCTCTTCTGCAAAGTTCAGATGCTCACAAGAATGCCTTAATGAAGATACTGAGCGAAGCCTATGTGCCCAGCAATATAACCGGAGGAGAGATGGCGAATATGGTGGGGCAAGTGCTGGAAAGCCACAAAATAACCTTCCACGAAGACGAATTGCCACCAGAGGGTTTGGGTCATAACAAGGCACTGCACATCACTGTGCAATGTGAAGATTATTTCATCACCAGAGTCCTGATCGATGGAGGATCCAGCCTCAACATATGCCCACTTGTAACTCTCAGAACTTTGGGAAAAGGCCTGCACGAGATCAAAGATGGGGCTATCAATGTCAAAGCCTTCGATGGGTCCCAGAGATCTACTATTGGAGAAATCAGCCTGTGCTTGCAAATGGGACCAACGTGGTTCGATGTCGACTTCCAAGTAACAGACATCCCGGCATCCTACAACCTGTTATTAGGACGCCCCTGGATCTACGCTGTTGGAGCCGTAGCATCGACCTACATTAGGCTGTAAAGTTCGAATGGAATCACCAGCAAGTGATCATTCATGGCGATGGTAGTAATCCCATATGCAGTCACCAGACCATCCCAATGATCGAAGGCAGAAGGAGAATAGGGGGAGAGACATACCACCGCATCAAAAGGGTCAACGCTGTAGATAAAGACAAGTGGTGGGACAACAAGATTGAAAGCATCCTGAATTGGTGTGGGTACGAGCCTGGAAAGGGGCACGGTAAAAATCTTCAGGGGATCACTAAGCCCATCAAACTGAAGAAGCATGGCACTACCTTTGGCTTAGTGTATGATTATACTTGGAAGGAATTCTAGAATTGGTCGCCACTATGGTGAGGCCCCTACTATCCGTTGGAGTTTTCGATACCTAGCCTGGATCAAACCTTCCAACCGGCAGATACTATATACGGGTCCAAAGAAGATGAGACATTGGCAGCCATGAAGAATTTGTTCCTAGAGGATGATGATATGGATTGTTGTGTTCTTTTTAAGGAGGAGGGGGAGGAAGGCCCTTCCATACAAGCCGCAAGCAAAGGAGACCGCCTCAGCAATTGGTCAATTAGGACCGCCAGAGCCCGAAAAGCTTCGGGGTAGCAAGGCTAAACAAAAGCACCACGTATCTCATTTTAGCTTACTTTACTAGTTGATTTTCTTTCCGCATTGTCTTTATTTCAAAAAGAGCTCCGATGTTTCGAACAATTATGGATTCAATCAAAGCATTTCAGTTTATCATATATATCTTGCTTATTATTTTCTCTATCATTTACTCTATTTTATACAGCATTAATACAACTTATCTTGACGATGAACCAACGACTGTGACTTGCAACGAAACAACGCAACAAAAGAAAATAGACTCAGAAGAAGACGAGATACCCGAAGAGGTCGTTAGAGAAGTTGAGAATTTTGAAAATAGACCTAAGTCCAACCTGGAAGAAACTGAGGTCATTAATTTGAGAGATGCAGAGAATGTCAGAGAAACTCGCATTAGTGTTCACTTGTCGCCATCAGAAAAGGAAAAATATACGAAATTTTTGAAAGAATATGAGGACATATTTGCCTGGTCGTATGATGATATGACTGGCCTCAGCACGTCCAACGTAGCTTACAAACTGCCAACAGATCCAGCCTGTCCGCCGGTAAAGCAGAAGCTCAGGAAGTTCAAACCCGATATGAGTTTGAAAATTAAAGAAGAGGTCACTAAGCAGGTCAAAGCCAAGGTTCTCAGGGTAGTGGAATATCCAACATGGTTAGCCAACATCGTGCCAGTACCAAAGAAGGATGGGAAGGTTAGAATTTGTGTCGACTACCGGGATCTCAACCGGGCAAGTCCCAAAGATGACTTTCCCTTGCTAAACATACACATTCTTATAGATAATTGCACTAGGAATGAGTTGCAGTCTTTTGTTGATTGTTTTGCTGGGTATCATCAGATATGGATGGATAAGGAGGATGCAGAGAAAATGGCTTTCATCACGCCATGGGGAATGTATTGCTACAAAATGATGCCATTTGGGTTGAAGAATGCTGGCGCCACCTACATGAGAGCCATGACTACTATCTTTCATGACATGATACACAAGGAGATCGAGGTATATGTGGAAAATGTCATCATCAAATCCAAGAAAGCCGCTGATCATAGGGAAGATTAGAGAAAATTCTTCAACAAACTGAGAAGGTACAACCTGAAACTAAATCCCGCCAAATGTGCATTCGGGGTTCTTGCCGGAAAACTACTAGGTTTCATCGTGAGTCGTCAAGGGATAGAATTGGACCCATCAAAAGTTAAAGCCATTCAAGAATTGCCACCGCCAAATAACAAGAAGGACGTGATGAGTTTCCTGGGGAGACTCAACTATATCAGCCGGTTCATAGCCCAATCCACAGTCATTTGTGAACCCATCTTTAAAATGCTAAAGAAGGACGCTGCTACTAGGTGGACCTACGATTGTCAGAAAGCCTTTGACAGAATCAAGGAATACTTGTTAACGCCGCTAGTCTTGGTTCCTCCCGAGCCAAGAAGACCTCTATTACTTTACCTTACAGTATTAGATGGAGCAGTCGGTTGTGTTCTGGGATAACATGATGAGACGGGAAAAAGGAGCATGCCATCTACTACCTCAGTAAGAAGTTTACCCCGTACGATGCCCGGTATTCTCTATTAGAGCGCACCTGTTGTGCTCAGACTTGGGTAGCTCAGAAATTAAGGCATTATTTCTATGACTACACTACCTATCTCATATCCAGGATGGACCCGTTGAAATATATTTTCCAGAAGCCCATGCCCACTTGCAAGCTCGCCAAGTGGCAAATCTTGTTGAGTGAATTCGACATTGTTTACGTAACTCAGAAAGCAATCAAGGGTCAAGCCATAGCATATCACCTCACCGAGAATCCTATTGGCGGAGAATATGAACCCCTAAAACGTATTTTCCTGATGAAGAGGTGTCCTTTGTAGGAGATGATATTGCGGAATCCTACAATGGATGGAGGTTGCTTTTCAATGGAGCCACAAATTTCAATGGAGTTGGCATAGGAGCAGTCCTGGTATCAAAAACCGGCCGGCATTACCCAGTATCCGCCAAGCTCAGGTTCCCTTGCACAAACAACATGACTAAATATGAAGCTTGCATCCTGGGACTCAAGATGGCCATTGACATGAACATCCAATAATTACTAGTGATCGGGGACTCAGACCTACTCATACATCAAGTTCGAGAAGAGTGGGCCCCCAAAAACTCCAGGATACTCCCCTATTTGCATCACATACAGGAGTTAAGGAAAAGATTCACAAAGACGGAATTCCAACATGTCCCCAGGGTCCAGAATGAGTTCGTTGATGCATTAGCCACTTTATCATCCATGATCTAGCATCCAGATACGAATTACATTGACCCCATCCCAGCCAGCTTATTGTGCTCACGTTGAGGAAGAAGCGGACGGAAAGCCATGGTTCCACGACATCAGAAGGTACTTGACAACAGGGAAGTATCCAGAACTTGCCAACGCCACTTAGAAACACGCACTTCGGAGGTTATCCAATAATTTCTTTCACAATGAAGGAATCCTGTATAGGAGGACTCCCGATTTGGGTTTGTTAAGGTATGTTGAAGCAAAAGAAGCAACCAGACTATTGGACGAATTGCACGCAGGGACATGCAGGACACACATGAACGGTTTTGTCTTAGCAAAGAAGATACTCCGAGCAGGTTATTTTTGGATGACTATGGAAACAGACTGTATTACGTTCGCAAGTACCATCGCTGTCAGATACATGCAGACATGATAAAGGTGCCTCCAAATGAGCTTACTGCAACTAGCTCACCGTGGCCATTTATCGCCTGGGGAATGGATGTTATCGGACCTATTGAGCCTGCTGCACCAAACGGGCACCGGTTTATCCTGGTGGCAATTGATTATTTTACCAAATGGGTTGAAGCAGCATCATACAAGGAAGTTGTGGTAGATTTCGTTTGTGACCGTATTGTTTGCCGGTTTGGGGTTCCAGAATCAATCATCACTGATAATGGTTCAAACCTCAACAGCGATCTGATGAAGGCAATGTGTAAGGCATTCAAGATCAAGCACAAGAACTCTACAGCCTACAGGCCTCAGATGAATGGAGCTGTAGAGGCAGCCAACAAGAACATCAAGAAGATACTAAGAAAGATGATCGAAAGTCACAAACAATGGCATGAGAAGTTATCATTTGCTTTGCTGGGATATCGCCCATGGTCCGCACATCAACCGGGGCAACTCCCTACATGCTAGTTTATGGTACAGAGGCGGTCATTCCCGCCGAGGTAGAGATTCCCTCTCTAAGGATCATACAAGAAGCAGAGTTGGACGATGCAGAATGGGTAAAAGGTCGCTACGAGCAGTTAGCCCTTATAGATGGGAAAAGAATGAATGCAGTTTGCCATGGTCAGTTGTATCATAACAGAATGTCCAGAGCCTTCAACAAAAGAGTCAAGCCAAGGAAGTTTACACCGGGGCAGCTGGTGTTGAAAAAGATATTCCCACATCAAGATGAAGCCAAGGGGAAATTCTCTCTCAACTGGCAAGGTCCGTACATGGCTCACCGGGTTCTAGCTAGAGGAGCCCTTATTCTTGTAGAAATGGACGGAGAAGTCTGGCCGAAGCCAATCAACTCAGATGCAGTGAAACGATACTATGTGTAACCATCTATGATTTCTTTATGATGTAATTTGAACTATGCCTGACCTGATTCCCGTTTAAGAGGGGATACGTAGGCAGCCTTATGGGTTCGGTCACAATTTAATAAAAATCTCATTTCCCCCCTATTATTGGAACTGGGGCAGAATTTTGAGGAGGACCCTCAAAATTCCGAAGCTAGTCTTCAGCCACTCATCGCCAGGGATGTCACCTCAGTAAACCGGGGCAGAGTTTTGATCAGGACCCTCAAAATTCTGAAGTTGATTCTTCAGCCATTCAGCACAGCCGTCAGAAGTGCCAGCCTAGTAAACTGGGGCAGAATTTTAGGGAGGACCCTCAAAATTTTGGAGCAAGAGAGGTTGCAATATTTTGAACCACGTCGCAGTCGTTGGTTCATTTAAACAAAACTATTTTCTACTTATGTTATATTTGTTAGATCATGCATAACTATGACAGCTTCTCTTTAGCAATGCTACCCCAATGATACGTAACATCGGAGGCCATGGGAAAACGAACTAACCTTTCCCCAGTTACAAAACTCACGATTTTTCTTCGGATGCAGGCACCCAAGTCACAAAGTTACTAGACATGTTACGCAATCACATTAAACCGTCGCACCTATTCGCATTTGCTACCCGCGCGCAATATTCCCCAGCAACCGCAACATCACAATCAGTTACCAGCAATCAACTAAGAATCTTTACTACCATCTGCATTTCCTGCATTGCATAAGGCTACCTTCCTACCTTCCGAGACTAAGCATCGTCTCCATCTGCATTATCTGCATTGCATAAGGCTACCTTTTTGCCTTTCGAGACTAAGCATTGTCTCCATCTACATTATCTGCATTGCATAAGGCTACCTTCCTGCCTTCCGAGACTAAACGTTGTCTCCATCTGCATTATCTGCATTGCATAAGGCTACCTTTCTTCCTTCCGAGACTAAGCGTTGTCTCCATCTGCATTATATGCATTGAATAAGGCTACCTTCCTGCCTTCCGAGACTAAGCGTTGTCTCCATCTGCATTATCTGCATTGCATAAGGCTATCTT
>MU784681.1:15553-30337 GCA_026770625.1 Nicotiana glauca
AGCCCACCCGGACAGACTCTGGCATGACACCCGTCACCATACATAGGTAATAGCATGTCCCAATGCTATCTTCCTCGAAGTTGCTGCTCAATATGATCTTGTTTTTGGGGGGAGGATCCACTAAATGGACCAACGGAGCACTGTCGGGTCGATAGCCCTTGATCCGAGATCTCTTTTTAACAAAAAAGAGTTGGATTTGCCAGCCTTAGCCTCTTTTAATTTCATATAATTTTCTTTGGGTTAACCCCACATAGATGACCAATGTATTTCCTTCAGCTCCTACTCAAATATATGATTAGTTAACTCTAGATGTTACGACCAATAAAATTTCTAAATATGTTAGAAAGATATAATATCTCTCTGATAATATGAGACAGAGAGTAGATTTTACTATGTTTTCCAAGAGGCTAGATCATCTACCATATAGATATCACTCACACTCATTTTGTTTTAATTTGAGTTCATCACTATCATATTTTCGTCTCAAGGAAAAACATAAACTATCGTTCAATAAACACAATCAATGTGATAATAATAATTAATTATCATTTCTCAATCTTATTTGTATTTTTTTCTTCTAAAGTGCCTCCACTATATATCGAACTAGACATGATTTTCTAGGAAATAACTTTGGTTTTAAACCTGCGATTTTAACTTCTTACTCGAAATCTAAAGTTAATAATAAGGTGGCTAAATTTAGAAACTTTAAATTTTATTATTCTTTAAATAGGGGATCCTAAAAACGGTTATTTGTGATTTATGCTAGTGGAGAGTGAAAATTGAGAGGGTGAGGCTTTTGTCCTTAGTGTGTGAATTAAGGGTGTAATGTGGGCCGGATCCGGAGCTAAAAGGGCTTCGTGGGCCGATCCTAAGTGGGCCCGGACTTCGTAGGTCGGTCCTATGTGGGTCCGGGCTTCACGGACTTTTTGTAGTAACCGGCCCGGGATCAGGACCACTAACTAATGGTCCCGGGCTAAGTGGTCCAGTCCCAGGCCTAAATGGGCCTGGCCTATTTTTTAAAAATTTATTTATCTGAGGCAATTTGTTATATATACATGTGTGTGTNAATTTCTTGTAAATTATATTATATAATTGTGACTTAAATTTTTTAATTCAAATTTAAAACACAAAATATTATAAAGAGATATTCAAAAGAATGCGTTATAATTTTTATTATTATAACATTAACAAACATGGTAATATCTTTCTTAGTCTTCCTCCCCCCAATGGAATGAGCACAACAAGGTGCTAATACCACCATTGAGAAGAAAAAAAAATTAATCAAGATATGACAAAATACAAGTTACATATTAATTTTACATTGTATCCCTTACATATTTCATAAATCCTTCAAGGTTGGAGGAATTTCCGTTGGTGGTGACATAAAAGAAGCTTGTTCATCACCGCTTTCGAGTGAAGCTGCATCCTTCGCAAGTTTAGCTAGCATTTCTTCGTAAGCTTCGTCTACCTCTGGTTGTGATTCAGAAAGTCCAAAATTTCTTCATTCCGAACGGATCCTATCACTGAAAAGTACTGATTTTTCCAAACTCTCCCTTGTAGATGCTTTATAATCACCGAGTTGAAGTCTTGCTTGTTTGAAAGCGCTCTCCGATGCCACTGTTGAAGCTTGAATGGTTAAAATATCTTGGGCCATCCTTAAAAGAATCGAAAAGTATTTTTCTTTGCCCTTCCACCATTCTAAAATATTAAATGAGCCGTCGGAGTTCACTTCCTTCATTCGACGTGACAAATAAACTTCAAGCTCATTTGGTTGTGAACAATCACTAGTGCTAGAACCTTGAAAATCCCTGAACTCGGCCCAAGCAGTAAGTGCTCTTACCCCCGCGGTTCTTTTAGATGATTGAGAAATAGAAGAAGAAAGAGTTGGAACATTTGGTCTAGCATTATCTATTGCAATTCGATAAGCACTGTAAATAGTTTGAACATTTATTTTAAACGAGGCTTGTGCGTCCGAAAGTGTAGAAAACTCCTCATCTTCAAGTGTTAAACCATTATAAACAGATTGATACCAATATTGAGGACCTCCTAATTTCATAGTAGGATTTAACAAGACAGCAACACCAAAACTAGGGAGAATAGGGGAAAATATTTTTTAAATTTCTTTCTATTAGAATCAATAGCTTATTCATAAATTTCTCCACCTTCTGAAAAATAAGCAAACAAATTTGCAAGTTCTGCAAGATAAATTAAACAGTTAGAAATAGTAGGATAATATTGCCCAAAAAATTTATTTGTAGCAATATGAAATTTTTCTAAAAAAATCAACAAGCATTTCGACATTAGCCCAATCCGCATTTATAAGGTGCTCATCATCATCACTTACATGAGCATTAAACATTGAGTTTATGGGTTTCTATATTCATATGCAACAACTAAACTTTCATATAAGTAATTCCATCTAGACATGGTTTATGAACCTTTCTTTCTCTTAGGACAAATTCATCGCATCTTTTAAAATATTCTCTAAGTCTACTTCATATAAGTAACATTAGTGTTACTAGTAGCATCACCAATTGATATTGATATTATTTTATCACTAATGCAAAAATATCTATAAATATTCATAACAGTACTAGAAATAAACTGCCCTGTGTGACGTGAATTAATTATTCTATAAGTGATAATGCGCTTTTGCATTATTAAATCCTCATCAATCCAATGACTGGTAACAGTAAGATAATCACATAACCATTTTTGCCAATTCTTCCCCAGGTTTTTTTGGATCATAATATCAAATACCACCGGTAACAGTGTTAATTCCCAATTAAAATTGATTTGACTCGGTACTAGGGTCAGGCTGACTGGATACACCTGTCCCCCCGGCCGCAGCTTTCATATGAAGATATTTAACTTTATCTTGAGGGTATAGCAATATGTGTCTCATCAAACTTTCCGCCCCCCGAGTAACATAGTTAAAAACTAACTCTCTGCTACAAGTTTTATACTTAGCTTTATTTTTTTTCTCTTATTTGGATAAAAAATAACCAAACAAGAGATGTTTCGCCCTGTTTAGAAGGTTGTCTAGAAAAAATAGAGGTAGTAATAAGGGGGTCAGAAGGTGCATCATTTGGATTAGTTAGGTTAACTTTAGCAACATGAGTAGTGGGTGTATCATCATCGGTTGCATTTCATCCAAACCTATTTCCTGATCATTATCTTTATCAATAGTTGGATTACCATAAAGAGAATTCATATATTCATGATCTAAGTGTTCACCACCTCCAACATTATGCACATATTGACTCTCAGTAAATTGTAATAAAGTATTATCACTATCAAGAATAGGAACTGGTGGAGGGCAGGTATGGGGTTTGGGTAGGGGAGCCCGAGGAATTAGAAGAGGAATAGATTTGCCACTAGATTCACCATTCTTGAATTTTCTCTTATTTTTACTAAATATTTTTATAAACGAAAAATCCATATTGATTAATCAAACAATACAAAAGTAAATAAAACAAAACAAAACTATAATATTAAAACTTAAGAGTTGGAACGAGTTTACCGAATTGACGAACAACTTGTTAAAAATTTATTATCGTTGAAGATTTGAAGACTTGAAACTTCAATTCACCAACTTCATAATATTTTACACAAATTGCAACAATAAAGTAACCTATTATAGAAGAAAATGAAAGAGGGATTGATGATTTTGTGATAAAATAAAAGATTGAGGGTATATTTATAGTTAAAAATAGGAAAAAGTGTAATTATAAAAGTTTGGGATTAAAGCAAAATTTGGGGGGAGGGGGAGGGGTTATATGGCTATTTTAGAAAGTCCAAACGACTTTTTTGCAGGACAACAACCATTTTAAAATATTGCAACGACTAAAAAAATTTTGATTTTTTTTTAATTTAAAAAATAGTCGTTGGGCCCATTTGAGCACGTTTATGACCGGTTGAATCGACCCACTTAGCAACTGGTTCCAGGCCCAAACGGTCCGATTCTCACGGGCTTCTTCAAGGAACCGGCTCACTTAACAGGTCCACCCATGGTCTCGGGCTTAAACTATTAGGCCCGTTTAGGCCCACTACCCATATGGACACGCGGGCCTAGGCTGGGCCCGGACCTAACCGGCCTACATGCCAGCCTTAATGTGAATTGTAAGTGACAAGAATGATTAGCGATTGGAGTGCTATAAGTAGGGGTATTAAAACCGAATTGAAAAATTGCACCAAACCGAACGTCAAATCGAACCGATTAAAAAACGTGATTAGGTTTGATTGAATAAACAAAACCGACATATAAATATATAACTTTTCTATATGCTTTTAAGATTTTATATTGAATTTTCTTTAGAAAGTATCTAGAAATATTTGAGATTCTCTCATGAGATAAAATATTTAATAGAGCGATGAAGTGCATCCATTTTTATTTACTTTAAATAATGGGTTGGATCATCACTTTCTTATCAAGTGTTCTTGAAATGCGTCAATCTCTTTCTTCTTTCATATTCATGTGTCAAGATATGTTAAATTCTTATATCTTTTTCGAATTTGAAATGACATTTCAATAAGTTTATCAAATAAAATATATCATTACTTAGGTTTCGTATTATTTTTATGTTTAATTCTTAAATTCGGTTAACGTTGAAAATATACACCAACAAAAAATTATTGTCGACTAACAAATAACTCCATATGTTACTAAAAAAATTATCCCATAAGAATATTTTAATAGATCATATGTTTGTCAGTTTTTTCAGTTTTACTAAACATATATTCACTTATTAAAACTTCATATATAACTTTAATAAAGTAAGATTGAAATAATATTTTATCTAATAAAAAAATAAAAAAAATCGATAAAACCGAACCAATCTAAACCAATTTAGTTGGGTTCGTTTGATTTTAATAAAAATCGAACCAACACAGTCCGTTTATTCCCCAAACTATAAGCTATGTATGTGAAATTATGAATAAAGAAGAACCTATCAGCTAGATAGAAGGAATCTCTTTTGGTTTTGCTCTTGCCCTTTTTTTTTTCTTTCTTTTCTTATGTAAAATTATCACCAAATAATTAAATCAAAATTACTAAAAGTAAAACTCAATGTTTTTAGTAATGTCATGAAATCCTAGGTAGAAATATGCAATTACTTTTTTGTTGTTGAAGTTTTAAATTTTCTCAAAACTACACTTCATTAAAATGAGCTCAATACTCAGTGTACTAAAGTGAGAAATAAGAAAAAATTTAACCTTAAAAGAGTGTAAAAATTAAGGAAGGTAAATAGCAGTTAAGTATTACTGTAAAAATTGCACGGGGCACCCAACCTGTAGTCGCTTTGTCTTTTTGTTTGTATCTGTACCCACTTTTTAAAAAACTTCAGCTTCCCTTTATAACTGAGAAACTTCAGCTCTAGGTTTCCGGGTTACTAAACAAAAACTTCAGCTCTAGTTGAAGTTTTTTATTTTATAACTGGCAAACTTCAGCTCTAGAGCTGAAGTTTTTATTTTATAACTTGAAAACTTCAGCTCTAGAGCTGAAGTTTTTATTTTATAACTTGAAAACTTCAGCTCTAGAGCTGAACTTTTTATTTTATAACTGGAAAACTTCAGCTCTAAAGTTGAAGTTTCCGGGTTACTAAATAAATACTTCAGCTCTAAAGCTGAAGTTTTTATTTTACAATATAGAAGCTTCAGCTCTAGAGCTGAAGTTTTTATTTTAACTTCGCGAGTTACAAAATAAAAACTTCAGCCCTAGAGCTGAACTTCAGGCCCGACTACTAAAATGCTGAAATTTTGTGTAATTGCCTTTGCTACTTCAGCCTCGTGTGCTGAAGTTATATGAAAAAGCAGGTATGCTTGTAATTTTTTTTGTAAAGCGGGCACAAGTTAAAATATAGCACAAAAAGCGGGTATAGATGCAAATGCCCCACTATTACTCTATTTATAATTTACTGTGGGATTTTATGTACTAAAAAAATCCTATGCACTCAGACAGTTGAAGGAAATCTTCGTAATTATCGAATTGAATACTCCAATTACAGCAATTGAATTACTTTTTGTAATTTACCATCGAGACCCCATTAGTATAGCACCACCTGGTATACATCAGGGCAAAATCGTCCTATAATTCCTTATATATAAATACCCGTTCTTTTTTATCCCTGATAAACCTTTACCCAATCAAAAGACAAAATCAGCAGAAAACGAAGCAACTGAACGCCACTCGCCGCCACAGTTTACCGTTACGAGGAAACTCTCCCTCGAAACCGTCGTCAGCTCACCGGATGAAAGAAAGAGAAAAGAGAAAACCTTTGAATGCGTAAGTGGTTTCTCCAATGGCTGGTGCTGCTTCGTCGCCTGCCCTAAGTAACCACAGCGCCGATAGCGCTCCGTCACCGGCATCCGCCACCGCCGCCCCCACCGTAACCCCTGCCGTCTTGTCCAGCCATCCGACCATAAACGCATCGAAGAATCTTCGAGGGCTTAATAAACCTAAGTGCATAAAGTGCGGCAATGTTGCTCGCTCAAGGTGATGTTTTTATTCCAAGGAAATTGAGCTTTAGAAACCCTAATTTTCAGTTTTTTATATGGCTTCATAACTTATGTATTATATTTGTGGTAGTGAAACAAGTTATTAAAGTAGTAATTGAAAAGTTGGTTTGATAGAGGGGACTAAATGTTGAACAGTTAGATGAATTTGAGTTTTTGAAAATTGTATGGCTTGTATAGAATAATTTTGTTAGTGGAATAGTGTCAATCAGTTTAGAATGTTTCAAAGTGGAAAGAGTGTCATATAAATTTAAACGCATGGAGTATCGATGTGTAATTAGTAGACAAATTAGCACAACTGCTGTTTATTAAGGGTCCTGGGGGGAGGGAGGGATCTTGTAGAAGTGTGAGTAGTGTTTTTTACTAATTTTTTATTTTGTCCTAGAGATAGGGCAAATAATTTGCTTTTGGTATATGTTTGAGTTCAACTTCTTTGATCAAGTTAACCGTTTGGTCATTCCTTCTTGACGTGATTAGTGCTTTCAGATTGCATGTACTTAACGACCAGCTTTAGGCTAGTTGAATGCTGAAATGGTGTGGCTGAGTGGCACTTAGTATTTGATTATGTTGCAGCTGGCCAAGCTCTAAAGAGAAAGGAAGAATCTTGGTACACGATTGTGAAGAATATTGGATTTATGCACGCTTTATTTAGGCCCATTAATTGTATGTGGAAACAATTAGGTTAGTGCTTTGCATTTGAAATATATGCTGATTGTTGTGCTACTTTAAGCGCTCAATCATTTGGTTTGGTTACTTAGAGAATCCCAAACAAAGGAATCCTACAAAGCTTCTTAAATGTAATTTGAATTCTTAAATCTTCTATCAAACTTCCATTTCATCCCCATGGATTATACAAAATGAGCTAGAGCTTTTACACAGTGACTTTGTGAGGTGACCTTATACTGCTAGTATGAGAAGTGCTAAGTTTGGATGAGCCTGCAGTCTTAACCTTCTTTCAGAAAAGAGGCCGAAAAGTTTGAGTTAGACAATCTGCTGTTGCATTGTCCATCTATTGATGGCTTCACTAGTAGGTGGAAATTTAGACTTTAGAGGGTTCTCTAGGTGCTTCTGGAAGACTGTTTTTACTTTGGGTGAATCTATTTATGGTTTTGCTCAGAAAAATAAAGTTTCATATAGGGGGAGCACAGCTGTAAGATACTCGTATGAAAACCAAATGTATTTGGTGTGATTGTCTATATTTTATTTATCTAATCTTTGAGGACATAATTGTTTGCCACAAAGACATTTTATTTTGGATTTTAGCTGGATAGGTTATAATTTTAGCCTGTCAGAGATCAATTTGGATTTTGCTTCCTCTTATTAACAACACTGTGCATTACTTATTTGCTTTTGTATATAACAGTATCACTTATTTCTTAGTCATCATATTTTACTTCTCAAACGAAATGATGGTTTTCTGATGAGTTTCCCCTCCTTTTCCCATTTTGTTCTGGTATATTTGGAGTTTTTGGAAAGTAAGGAAGGTACTTTTTGGTTAGGGAAACATGTTCACATAGTGTCAATATTCTAGAAATAACACAGAAAAGGAAAAGCATTAATAGACACATTATTTTTTTGTATAAAAGAATGAAATGAAAGGAATTCACTGGATCAACTTTTGTTGGAGCCCATCAAAGGTATATGTTTCTATTAACAGAAACAAGAAGCGAAATATTACTTGCATTATCAATTGCTTAAATTCAAAGAAAGGTTATAATCATGTAACATTTTAACGGGTGAATTAACAAAATATATTGCTTTTCCATCCGATTCAATCCTTAAAAGCTCTCGATTTCAATAGCATAGAATAAGTACGTGTACAGTTTGCAACTTTGCATGTTCTATTTACTCTCTACTTATTATATCTGTCAAGCAGAAGTGTCAAGCAGAAGTACTGGCTAGAATTTGAAAGGCTTGACTTATATGCTCCCATTAGACTTTCGTAGAGGTCTCACCATCACGGTGTAACAACAACAACAACCCAGTGTAATCAGTGTAATCTCACAAGTGGGGTCTGGGAGGGTGGGATGTATGCAGCCTGACCCCTCTCCTGGAAGGGTAGAGAGACTGTTTCCGATAGACCCTCGGTGAAAGAAGATGAAAGAAGCCCTGATAGCAAGTAATAGCAAGACAATATAATTAGAAAACTAAATCAAAGATAGCAACAGAGAATATGAAAGAGGTACCGATAGCAAGTAATAGCAAGACAATATATTTAGAAAACTAAATCCAAGGTAGCAAATGAGAATATGAACGAAGTACTGCTAGCAAACTATGGAAGTATCGATGGCAAGTAACAACAATGCAAGAATTGCGATAATAGCAAAAAAAGGATAAAAAGGGTACCATACTAACACTGATGCTATCGAACTAGGGAAGACAAAGGGTACTCACGACTATCTACTAACTTTCTACCCTAATCTTCAACCTCCACACCCTTCTATCCAGGGTCATGTCCTTGGTTAGCTCAAGTTGCGCCATGCGCCGCCTGATCACCTTCTCCGCAAACTTCTTTGGCCTAACTCTATTCCTTCTCTTACCCTCAAGGCCAACCTCTCACACCTTCTAACTGGGGCATCTGTGCTTCTCCTTTTAACATGTCCGAACCATCTCAGCGTTGCCTCACGCATCTTTTCCTCCACAGGGGCCACTCCCACCTTGTCCCAAATAACTTCATTCCTAATTCTATCCAACCTATTATGCCCACACATCCATCTCAACATCCTCATTTCAGCTACATTCATCTGTTGGACATAGGAGTTCTTGACTGGCCAACATTCTGCCCCATACAACGTAGTCGGTCTAACCACTACCTTGTAGAACTTACCCTTAAGTCTCAACGGCACATTCTTATCGTACAAGACACCGGAAGCGAGCCTCCACTTCATCCACCCTACACCGATACGATGTGTGACATCCTCATCAATCTTCCCATCCTTCTGAATTATAAACCTCAGATACTTGAAAAACTCTCCTGGAAATGACTTGCATATCAAGCCTCATATCCCCGTCCGCCTCCTGGGTTACACTGCTGAACTTGCACTCCAAGTATTTTGCCTTGGTCTTGCTCAACTTGAAACCCTTACACCAATATGGTGTAAATATGACAATTTTATTCTTTTGGTTTATTGAAGAACTAAAAACTCTAAATGATTATGAATGGCTCGGATTTGGATCTCCAGCCTGTTTAGCTGATGGGAAGTAAAAGAAATTGAACAAATGTTAAAGTTAAGCTCTCTAATCAAATGAGCATACAAACGTGGATTTCCTTTTCATACTTAAGTTTGGAAGTTAATAGGTATCAAAGTTTAATTACCACTTTTTACTTATATAAGATATAAAAAAGAAGTTCGACTATACTTTTTCTTCATTTTGAGTTTTCTCTTCCCCTTCTCGATGGCCGTTCTTTTTATCAAGAACTGGTGTGTTCTCTTTAGCTATCTAGTATGTGCAAAGTAAAAGAACGATTTGCTTCTTTAGGGGAATGTCATTCCTTTTCCCTTCTCTTTTTCATGGCTAGCTGTTCTAAAAGAGGCGATGAGAATTCTTTTCGTCAAGAGCTTGTGTGGTTCTTTAGCTATCTAGTACTTGTGACTTATTTAAGTACTAAGGAGGAGCTATTTCTGCTCGATCACCCATTCGATTTTACATTCATAAGGCAAAGACCTTTCGATGAGGCTGCAGTCTTGGGTTAATAATTTATATAGCGATTAGGTTATCAAAAAATAAATAAATTATATACTCTTTCGCCTCCTTTCAGCCTCCTTTTACTTTTTGCTAACTGCTTTTAATTTTTTTTGGAAAATAAAGACAGAGATGATTAAATTTGAATCTCTCTCCCTTAAAACATGGAAAAGTTAGTTTTGAAGCCGTTACAAGTCAAAACCGAGACTTGTCGTCATTCTACACCTTAAGTTGTCGTACATTAATGACAGAATCTGATGCATGATATACTCGATATTAGCACCCGGATTGTCAAAACTCGACGTAAGTGAAGTTCATTAACTAATTAATCAAAAAAGGAATAGTTCATTAACTATCATTTGCCATTGTGATACATCTCTAAGGGTAGTTGTCGTGTATGGTGGCTTTAAATGGAGAAAATAGTCTTATATCTTATGTGTCTATTTCACCTCTTTCCTCTATTCCTCCGCCCCTCTCTCTATCCTTGTAAAAGAACTTTTAAAGAAAGAGCGTAAGAAAGAAATGAAGGAAGATATGAATGGTGATACAGACAGGTGATTCTATCTAAGCTTCAGATAGCAGTAATCCATCACCTTTTACTATTCTCATATCATTTCATTATATATTCAGTCATCTGTCCTCCATTTTTAAGACCTAAATCTTCAACTAAGTTGCTGTCTTGCTGATCTAGGAAGCTATCTGAAGTGACCCTTGTGATTTAAGTTGATCAATTAATCAAAGTAGCCAAACTATATCTCATTGATCTTATTCTCATGTCAAAACTTGTAATATATTTAACTAAGTTTTTGTTCGTTTTTCTTTTCTAAAAAGAAGATTGCATCCAATTTTCTCTCGTTTGTGTAGTTTATAAGTTTCTATCCCCGCTTTCCCTCTCTTCATATTTAGTCTTTCTAATGGATGAGAATCGAATGTGCAGGTGTCCGTTCCAGTCGTGCAAAAGCTGCTGTGCGAAAGCGCAAAATCCCTGTCATATACATGGTATGATCAGCTTAAATTTTTTCATGGCTGCTGACAGCGACTCAATTCTAGTTGTAAATAAATTGTACATATGCCTTTTTGTTACATACCAGTGAAGAATTGCTCTTTGCCATAAGTAATAACTTCATCGTATTTTTATATTTACCTTAGTCTACCTCTAGAGGCTTCAATAGATTCTTTTTTGTTTATCCAATATTGCTGTGATGAAGTTTAATATCTAATGATAGGCACAGGCTTCATGTGATTTATTTCTGGCCTTAAAAGTTGAAAGAGTATCTTCAAAATTGGACCAAAAGGCCTGGTACCTTAAGCGTTCTCCTTTTAGATTACTTGTGAGTTATCTCTGCAAAGAATGCAAAGAATCTTTGAAACCGATTACCAGGAGTTCCAGATGCTTTCTGGATTAGTTATTCGTTCACCAGATGTTGGTTGTGAGTAATAGAGTAACATGCCAACATGCGTAGACAGGAATAAAATTGTGGCCTCCCGGAACACTATGGTATTTGTACGAGAGAGAGTGGAGTACCTGATACCTGGCCATAGTCTTTGGGGAATTATGGCTTCATGGTTTAAACATCTTTAAGTGTTTTCTGCATCAGAGTAGTTGTTGCAAGCCAAAAAAGAAAAGGACGTGCTTTGTCTCTGGCACAATTCTTCACACTACTAACCCTGTGTCGACATTTGGTGTAAACTTATTTTGACATGTACATGGTAAGCATTTGGATTTTTTGACATGTAACCAATAAGTAAACTTCTCATAGACTGCGTGGTTCTTGAAATGTTGGATGAATCAAATATTTAAGTCATCAGATGAAAGAGACTGATAGCAGGTACTTTAACACATCTTTTGTAAGGCAATTTCTTGGTTCTCGGAAGCTAATGCTAAAAAACTGACTGGTGTACTTCTGTGATTCCATCACTCCCTTTGTTGTGCTAAAGAATGTCTCCTTGATTTGATCTTGTGCAGTTCTGAAAGGTGGTTCAACTCTTCCAGATAAGTTACCATCTTCGGGGTCCCCTGTGGTAGACCAGCAGTCCACTGAAGCACCTCACTCTGGGTAAGTTTTTCTCACGTATGCATGAGTATGTTTACATATAACAGCTTTAGTGATGAACAGTTTGACTGTTCTGCACCAACCATCTATGATGTAAAGAGTAAAAGCTGTAGTCAGTTAACAATCCCTCATAAGCTATTTGCACTATGTCATAAGAAATGCGCTGCTTTTTATCTTGCATTCTGAAGGAACTCTTCTGCATTTGCACGTTCTTGGCACTAAATTTTTAATATGCTATTTGATTGTTGTGTTACCTTCTGTGGAATAATCTGGGGGAATTATTATGGTTCTGTTAACGTGCATTTCCTTAGGCAGTATAGATTGCTGATTATAGAGCTTCTTGCGCTTTATTTAGAAGATTTGTATTAACTTCTATTTCCTTTACTCAAGGAGCTCGCACAGAGGAGCTGCTTCACTTCGTCAACTCTCAACCAATTTTGCACAGTTCAATAATTTGCAGACCCCACTAAGGTCGAGGAAGCCACTGACCCGAAAGGTATCTGGAGTTCTTGTGTTTTCTCCATGAGCTAATAACTTATTTTTATATTAAAGGTTAACCTTATTGATAAACTACAGGATGCCCAACTCATTAACGAGTGGAGGTTTATGAAGTTAAAGGAATACAGGGACAGCAATATTGCAGCTGAAAATGAAGCTTTTGATCGCTACATGCAAAATGTTGGTCTATTAGAGGAGGTTTTTGCAGTGAATTCTGCAGAGGATGAGAAGAATGAGGATGGTTCAACAGGAGATGATAATGAGGCAACGGTAAACCAGTTTAAGTTACAGCTTAGATCAGATCCAACTAGAATAGAGAATACCAGGAAGAGGATGCAATATATTGTTGATCAGGGATTGAGGAAGCTTAGGAAGTTGGACTCAGCTGACAATGCTACTGACCTTAGTGATCTAGATGCACTTGGCAAAAAGAAACAGGCCAAGAGCGCTGAAGCTGAGTGGGTTGTGTCATTCACTGATCTTATCGATAAGTTGAATAAAGCTCGAAATGAGGAAGACCTGAAAGCTTGCTGGGAGATGAAGTCTCAACTGTTTAATCAAAATAAAAAAGAAAAGCAAGCAGAGTCTGATGATGCAGAGGCATCCATTGAGCAGAGTTTAAAAGCTAGTGTCGTGCCAACAATGCCATTGGGTAATTCTCCACCTAAGTGGTTTAGCACATCCACCATTGATGATGAAGAACTTCGTCGGCTTAATGCACAGTTTGATTCACTTGAGGATATAGAAGAATTGTAACTTAATACAATCATTAGGTGGGATTGTTATTCGTGTAGTCTGTTAGATAGGGGCCCAATTTCGTGGTCTGATTTATATGATTCTGAATCTAATAGGGCTAACCTTTCATGTTGTTATATAGCGACTTGTGAACGGTTGATAAGTTATAGGGCCTGGTGCCAAGCTAATGGAGGCTCATTTAACGGCATTGGTTGGAAGTCGGTCTTTACCACCTATCTTGTTGGTTCTGGTCAAGTTTTAGGTTGCTGTTTTATTTGGGGGAGGCGCACCATAGCCGTTGTTTTACCCTTATTTAAAGAATAGACCAAATTTACAAAGTTCTTAAAGTTTAGCCTTATAATCAACATGTGACCGTCAGTTTTGAAGTTGGAAGAGCGAGATTTTCGGATTCGAAGTTAGAGCTCTGCAGCAGCGTGAGCAATTCGAAGTTTTCGAAAGCTGGTTGAACTTTAAGCAGTTTTTAAAAACTGGATATGTTTTAAATAGGGGTGCTTAAATGGCTATGTGGTGTCATTTCTACCTTTAATTTCATGCTAACTGGACCGAGCTGAAGGTTAGCCCATATATGAAAGTCCAACTCAATTAAGTGTTTGACCCTTCTGAGGCTATTCCCAAAAGAAGAATTAACCTAAATAGCCTTCCACACAACCACTTAAATTAAAATGGAAATTTTACCACCTAGAATATGTTAGTATCCTATTTATATTAAATAAATACTATTTTAAAATATTACATCCTATAAATACCTTTTATAGTTTATAGCAAAAAATCTAAATATAGTTTCATCCTACAATTAAGGCACCATATATGCTACAAAATATTTTTCTCTCTCATTTTTTATATTTTTTCTCACCTAATTAGCGTATATTTCCTCTGATCAGCTTCTCTCTCTCTTCTTCCATACACTTTATCCTCTTCTCCCATAAACCCACGTTTCATAAATCTTCTCCCACCCTAAATCTCTATTTCTCTGCCATTATCACCTGTACTCTCTTCTCCCACATACCCACGTTACTCCAATTCTTTGTCCTCTCTGTATTTTCACAGCATAATTAATCTTTATTATTATTTGGCATACAAAAACAGATCTATAAAACAACAAATTTCAGCAAGAAAAAAGAAAGAAATATAGAGATAGAGAAAGTAGAGGAGAAAGAGATCTAACCGTCCATCTCAAAGAGAATTTTTGAACCTTGATTTTTTCGAAAGCCATGTTTACAGATGAAAGAGGTGAAACTGTATTCACATGTATTCAACAGCATTCATTTATATATTTTAG
>MU784681.1:30720-45431 GCA_026770625.1 Nicotiana glauca
TTCCGTTTTTAACAAGTTTAAGTTCCCAGAATTTGCGCAAAAAAGTTACTGTATTTCACTAAAATTTCGCTTGAATATAGTTAAATACAGCTAAAATTTCGCTTGAATACAGTTAAATACAGATAACACTTAGCTGGATTTCCCGTTTTTACACTTATTTTTTTTTCTTGTATTAATGAATGCAACCATTTAAATACATGAAATACATTGTATAAAAACATAAAAGGTATCTATAGAACGTAATATAGCAAAGGGTATCTATAAATGACTAATTAGGACTAAAAGATGGTGCTTTGTGAAAAATTCTCAATTAAAATTAGTTGGTGAAGGTATAATATATTCATAATTTATGTATTATATGTATATAATTTTGGATAGTCAATATATAATTTATCTATATAACTAGAAAACGTAAACAGTAAATATGACCGACTATTTGTGTAAAGATCCTTTCCCAAAATCTAGCAGGCCTTAGCAACTCTATGTCCCAATATGAACAGAATTGGGGTCTGAACAAACAGGGGAAAATGCACGGTTAACCACTAATAACACATGTATTTACTTTTAAGCCACTATTTAAAATGTCTTTAGTTTTTAGCCACTGTTTTAATAAACTTTAACTGTCCGGGCGAAAATATCCTTTTGCTCATGTCCTTAACTTCAGGACTTCAAGACTACATGTCCTTAACTTTTGAACTTGTAACTCTAAGTTCAAGACTTCATGACTATATGTCCTTAACTTTTGAACTTGGAACTCTAGGTTCAGGACTACATGTCCTTAACTTCAAGACTTCAGGACTACATGTGCTTAACTTTTGAACTTGTAACTGTAAGTTCAGGACCAAATATCCTTAACTTTTGAGCTTCTTAGTCTAAGTTCAAGACCTATTGTCCTTAACTTTTGGGCGTCTTAGCCTAAGTTCAGGACCTATTGTCTTGAACTTTTGAGCTTGTTAGTCTAAGTTTAGGACTTCAAGACCTATTGTCCTTAACTTTTGGACTTGTAATTGTAAGTTGAGCACCTATTGTCCTTAACTTTTGAGCTTCCTAGCCTAAGTTCAGGACCAAACCTTTTTTTCTAGTACCCCTATAAAAACTAATCTTCTCATCAAGGGCATGACAGAATGTGCCCCGTTCATTAAAACTCGACACCAATACAATTATATGTATGCGCACACAAGCTCTTAATTTTGCTTATATAAATAATAGCTTGAAGATAATCAATATAGTAAAGTTTGAGTTCAAGAGCGCAACTAATTATCAACAAAAAAAAAAAAAAGAGAAAAGTGTTTTTTCTTGTCTTGAGAACTGTGAATTTCAACTTTGAGAAAAGCTTTCGAATTTTGTTGCCGACGACGAAGCCATCTCAATCGGAGTTCTGAGTTCAGAGAGAAGCGAGGGTTTGAGAAGAAAAGCAATGGAAGAATGGGTAAAATTATCTTTTCATATTAATTTTAATAGAGTAGTAGTTATTTTTGCTCAACATTAGAATTGCTGGATAAAAAATAAATACCGCCTTCAATAGTGGCTACCACACCATTTTTTACGAACAAATGTGTTGAGGGCCAGTTTCTGTTCTGCGGTTTAGATTTACATGAATGGTCACTTATTAGATCTTATTTTCACTAATAACATTATTTTTTTGTTTATATAAATAACAGACTTTACTTAAATTTTTTTTATCATATTTCAAATATATGCACAGATTTAAAAGATAAACAAATTTCCCAAATGATATGTTTTTGGAGACTTTATGTTGTTTTTGAAATTCTTTATGAACTAATTACTTTTTCTAAGATTTAGGTGGATCCCCTTGTTGATCAACTAGTTTTTTTAATTATCATGTTCTCGAATTTTATTTTTCTTGTCGTCTGCTTTACTTTAAGGGTTTTTAAATAATCGAATATAGACTATTTATTTCTTTTTGAATTTCTGCACCAAATTTGATTTTCAATATACTTTTAACATTTCCAAGAGCAACTCTTCTTCTTGCACTATCAAATCATAAGATGCTTTGTTTTTTAAATGATAAGTCAACAGAGCATCAGTGCCATATTCTAAGCCTTAAAGTTGGTCAGACATCGACCTAATCTGCAACATGCCGTGTACAGCAACAGTGCGTGGTCACATAGAAAATGAAGATAAAGAAATTCGAATTTGGCAAAACTTACAGGAAAAAAGTGCATACTATTTTTTAAGGAGACAGAATTGATATTAGATTCATGAAAAAGCACAGAAACATGTGAAAGAAAAAATGGGAGATGTGATTTTACTTATAATATTAATTTTAGATAGGTTCTTGATTTCAGGGCGACCTATATTGAGATCATTGGTCATTAGGTTAATTATGTAAAAGAGTTAGTATATTGTAAAGTGGCTAATTTATTGTAAAGTGGTTATGTCTGCAAAGTGGTTAGATTAGCTATAGGTTAGATGTCTCATTCTTTGATGTATATATGTATGCTACAGTGATCATTAATAACTAACTCAGAATATCATTTCTCTAAATCTAGTCTTTCTCTATTCTTCTAGAATATTCTCTCTTCCTCCTATCGCAGACTCCATGGATGCAGAAGCTTGAGCTAGCTTCTAGCATTGGATAATTAACATGGTATCAGAGCTTGCCGTTCCGATTTACCACATCTCTGTCACTTTGTCTCCTCTCTATATTCGTCATTTCTGAGTTTTGTTTCAACTGAATTGTTCACCGGAAGAGATTCAATTTTGCCCTAACTTCGCGTCGGAGAAGGGGATTTCACTTCTAAAGGTACAACAATCACACATCTAGCCCCAATTGCTGATGGCTATCGACGATTCGAACGATTCAACTGGCAACGCTGTGCATGTCGGAGTTCCAGGAAATTCCGAAATTGATCCCGGTGACCCTTTGTATTTACACCCATCGGACAATCCCGGAGCTATGCTTGTCTCTGTCGCCTTTAGTGGGATAAGCTACCGCTCATGGAGGCGCAGTGTATTGCGCGGACTATCAGTGAAGAACAAACTAGGGTTCATCAACGGTGAATGTAAACGTCTAGATCCTCAATCACCCACATTCCGTCAGTGGGAACGCTGTGATGGCATGGTGACTTCGTGGATTCTTAATTCACTGTCAAAAGAAATAGCAGACAACGTTGAATACGCAAATGACGCCATGGAGTTATGGATCGAATTGGAAGACAGGTATGAGCAGACGAATGGAGCCAGATTATACCAAATACAGAAGAAAATAAATGACACATCTCAGGGGACTCTCGACATCACTAGTTATTATACCAAATTGAAGAAGCTCTGGGAAGAATTGAGCACTTTGAGTAAGAAATCACAATGCACATGTAGTTGCACCTGTGAAGCAAAGGAAAATTTTTACAAAGCTGAACAGGATAGGCGTTTAATACAGTTTCTCATGGGGCTAATTGAAACCTACACTGTAATCCGAGGTAGCATTCTCATGATGAACCCACTCCCTAACCTTGCTCAAGATTGTTCTCTCCTAATACAAGATGAAAAGCAAAGGAAAATCAGACCACATACCCAGTTGTTCATTGAATCAACCTCCATGAATGTTTCTTGTTCCAAACCTAGTGGTTATAGAACCAACTACTCATCCAATAATAATAATCATACTGAACAAGGAAGGGGGAGACCTATGTGTGACTATTGCAAGAAGCCAGGGCACACCAAAGATAAATGCTTCAAACTACATGGCTACCCTGAGAATTTTGGACAGTCTCGCAATCAAAATTACAATCCAAATCAACAATTCAACCAGAACCAGAGTTTTCACAGTTTCAATCACAATCAGAACTTCAGCAAAGGAAAGAGAATAGTAGCCAATGTACATGGTGATCATTCTTCAGAAATGGTATCTAACAAAGGAGAAGCACAATGTGACTTGAACACAGACCAAAATGTCAGCCTGTCAAAGGAGCATTATGGATAAATTCTGAATTTGCTTCAACATTTTCAAGATAGCAATGGAGAAGACAATGCAAATGCCATCAATTCTACCACTGGAGCTGTGAACTTCGCAAGTATAATAGTCTGCACTTCCTCTATAGATTTTGGTAAATTGTCATGTCAGTGTCTCAAAAACAAGAGTGAATCTTGGATCCTGAATTCAGGGGCATCAAACCATATGACTTTTAATAAAACCCTACTAACCAATATCATAACATTACCTTATCCTCTCCTAGTTGTTTTACCAAATGGATACAAAGTGAAGGTAACTGAGATTGGTAGTGTAACCCTTGTGCCTGATATCACTTTGCATAAAGTAATGTTTGTACTTTCTTTCAGATACAATCTCATTTTTATTCATGGTCTAACTAGTGTGAATCCTAGAAGCCTAGTAGCTTTCAGTAATAACCTTTGTGTTCTGCATGCCCCTTCAATGAAGAGGCCTCTGAAGATTGGTAAAGCTTGTGATGGGCTATATCTTCTTTGCCCAAAATGTCTAAGAAACAAGTATTCAGGTTCCTTTTTCAACAGTTCTTTTTGCACACACAACTCACATTCTCATACTAATTCACATGTACATAACTCATTGTCCACAAATAAGTGTGCATCTTTCCCTCCACATGTAAATATTTCATGTTTGAATAATACAAATGCCGGTCTGAAATCTTTTGTAGAATCCTTTGATCCTAATGTTTTGTGGCACAATAGACTTGGGCATGTAACCTTTGTCAAAATGAGAGGGATTGCCTATATCCCAGTTTCCTTTTCACCTAAGCAACTTTTTCCTTGCTCTATTTGTCCAATGGCTAGACAAGGTAGATTGCCTTTCCCCCAGAAAATACATTTTTCCATAAAAATATTCCAAGTTCTGCATATAGACTTGTGGGGACCCTACCATGTGACAAACCATGATAACTACAAATACTTCTTTACATTAGTGGATGACTATAGTAGATCCACTTGGACCAACCTTCTTTCATCTAAAAGTAATGCATTGCAAGTCTTGAAAACATTTGTCTCTATGGTTGAAACCCAATTCAGGTTTCAACCATAGAGACAAATGTTTTCAAGACTTGCAATGCATTACTTTTAGATGAAAGAAGGTTGGCTGCCTGTAAAATACTGGGGGGAGTGCATTTTATGTGCAACATATATTATAAACAGACTACCCTCTGCTCATAGCCACCCAAAATCTCCATTTGAACTACTTTATAATAAAAGACCAACATACTCCCATATGAGGAGTTTTGGATGCCTTTGTTACCCAACTGTACCAAAAGTGTACAGAGACAAGTTTGAACCTAGAACATCTCCTCATATATTCATTGGATATCCCCATGGAATCAAAGGGTACAAGGTCTTGAGTCTTGCCACAAGCAGGATATCTGTATCCAGAGATATTATCTTTGTTGAAAGTGTGTTCCCTTTTGCCTTATCCCCTGATAATTCTACCTTTACCTCTATCCTTACTAATGTTCCATCCATTGATAAAACTCAAGAAGGTATTGATTTTGCTGATGAAAGTGATAATGGCCCTAGTGTTACACATGACCCATCTTAGCATCCAGAACTAGACAATCACTCTGAGAGTCCACCCTGTTACTTCCCAGACAATGATATATCTCAATTCCCAGATCATATCCCATCACCAGTAGTTCACCATCCTGTTAATACACCTGTTACTACTCCTGTTATCCTAAGAAAATCACAAAGACCATACAAAACACCTGCATATTTGCAGGACTACCTACATTCTCTTCCCATGCTAAAGTTACCATCCTCTGCTGTTTCACCATCTTCTATTGCATCCAATAGCATTGCTGCACCCTTTTGTCTTAATGCATCATTCTTCAATTGCCACCATATCACCCATGATGCCCCGAATGTTGAAAGTCAAAGTCTTGTGAGAGACATCTGCAGTAACAATGAACCTCATCTTATGAGGAGGCAGCTGTGAGTCCTGCTTGGCAAACAACCATGATCCAAGAATTTGAGGCATTACATCCCAATCACACTTGGGACTTAGTTCCCTTACCTGTTGGGAAGAAATCCATAGGGTGTAAGTTGGTATATAAAATAAAACACAAGGCAGATGGTAGTGTAGAGAGACTTAAATCTAGGCTAGTTGTAAAAGGATACACCCAACAAGCTGGAATTGATTACACAGAAAATTTCTCCCCTGTAGTTAAGATGACAACTGTGAGGTTATTAATAGCCATAGTTGTGAAGAAAGGGTGGTACATGTCACAACTGGATGTAAATAATGCATTCTTACATGGAGATTTGAATAAAGAAGTATGCATGGAGGTACCATAGGGGTTAGCAGTTGATAACCCAAATTTAGTTTGCAAACTTAACAAATCCCTCTATTTCCTCAAGCAGGCAAGTGGACAGTGGTATGCTAAACTGACTGAAGCCCTATATTCAAGGGGCTATAAACATTCAATGTATAACTACTCCTTATTTTGGAAGAAGACTGGAGAGTCCACTGTCTATATAGCAGTGTATGTTGATGACATTGTAGTCACAGGTACTGACATTGTGGAAATTGCAGAGCTGAAAATATTTTTGCACAACAGTTTCAAAATAAAGGATTTAGGGAGACTACACTATTTTTTGGGCTTGGAAATTCTATACAAAGATGATGGCGTAATAGTCTCCCAAAGAAAATTCACTCTTGACTTGTTAAAAGAGTATCACTGTATAGATTACAGTAGCTTCAGTTCTCCATTGGACCCTACTGTGAAGCTCAAAGCCAAAGAAGGAGAAAGATTGGCAGATCCCACTTATTACAGGAAGCTGATAGGAAAGTTCAATTTCCTTACCAACACTAGATTGGATATAGCTTACAGTGTACAACACCTAAGCCAGTTCATGGATGATCTCAGGAAGCCTCATTTGACAGCAGCCTTTCATTTGCTCAGATATCTAAAGAAGGACCCTACCTTGGGCATATTTTTATCTAAAGATCAAGACTACACAATCAAGGCATATTGTGACTCAGACTGGGCAGCATGCCCAGATTCCAGAAAATCTGTAAGTGGCTACCTTGTGTTGATGGGAAACGGTCCAATAAGTTGGAAATCAAAGAAGCAAATACTATTTCTCTCTCCTCAGCAGAAGCAGAGTATAGAGCCTTGAGAAAGGTAGTAGGAGAATTGGTATGGCTCAGTCGATTGTTTGAGGAACTTACAGTGCCCTTTCCCAAGCCAATTGATGTGTTTTGTACAGCCAATCAGCTATGCACATAGCCAGGAACCCTGTATTTCATGAGAGAACTAAACATATAGAAGTTGATTGCCATTTTGTACAAAGCAAGCTGCAGGAAGGGCTGATCTCATTGCATCATATGGGAAAAACATATCAACTAGCTGATGTTCTAACAAAGGCACTGACAAGAGTTAGACATTCAGCTGCTCTACACAAGTTGACAGTGTTTTCCACACCACCAACTTGATGGGGGGGGGGGGTGTAATTGTGATCATTGGTCATTGGTTAATTATGTAAAAGAGTTAGTATAATGTAAAATGGCTAGTTGATTGTAAAGTGGTTATGTCTGCAAAGTGATTAGATTAGCTAGTTGATAGCTATATATGTATGCTACAGTGATCATTAATAACTAACTCAGAATATCATTTCTCTACATCTAGCCTTTCTCTATTCTTCTAGAATATTCTCTCTTCCTCATATCGCAGACTCCATGGATGCAGAAGCTATTGGATAATTAACAACCTATACGTTACGAGTTCGAGCACTAAAATATCAGATGCTTGCATTAGGGTAGACTGTCCATATCATACCCTTAGAGTGTGACTATTTTCCGGACCCTGAGTGAATAAACTGCCTTTTTATTTATTTACTGATAAGGAAATTTCCCAACACTAGCTCTCTTGATCTAAATAGCATTTTGATCAGATTCAGACCCATGACAATACAAAAAATAATATAGAAATGGATTTCTGATACAAAATACGAGAAATAATAATAACGATATAGTAGTAGAATCCCAATATGTTCCTCCAAATCATGTGCCCTAAAAAAGTGAGAGGGCAGTCATAAATCTCAATCCTTGGAACAACCAAACAAATAAAAAGGTCTATCTTTCTTTGTTTTCATCGAACTCATATTTCCATACATTAGTCCAAAGGAGTGGACGAAAAAGAAAAAGATTAAAGAGAAAGTAAGGAATCCCATACAAAAATCTCATTATGACAAAGAAGTTTCACATTATTGAAACAATGTCCTCAAATCATCAAGATTTGTTTGTTTGCTTCTTAGATAGCTTAATTGCTTCAATTATTCTTGGAAAAATTATATAATGTAGTTGCTCTAAAAATCAGCAAAATGTATATTTGTATATAAAATATATAAAAAAAATTATATATATTTTATACATAATTAATATATATTTTTTGTATATTGACTAATAAATATAATTAGTTTTGGCTGACCGAGCCAAATGTATAACTTGCCCACATTTTTGGTGGAAATCCATCTTTCTATGCCAATTTCCCTCCTTGAAACAAGGCTATCAAATGCTTTCAATTTTCAAAGGTTATGCACATCTCAACATCACCTTTTGCCTTTTCTATGCCATTTAACCTCCTCAACATCATCTCAATAGTGTAAACATATTTTTGTACTATCAATAATTTAATCGGTTATAATAAGTCTTGAACTATGCCTATTGTATCGTTCGAAAGAAAAGTGACTTTATACACCGTCTATGCATAAAATATGAATTGTTTTTTCTGGTTCATTTTCTTTATATTCCACCATTAGCATGGCCAAGTTCAAATTAAACTCTTTCATCTTAATCATAATGATTTTTTCCTTGCCATTACCGTTGATTAATTCGGATAAATTATTTAGCCCACCAAAAGACAAAGTGCTGCTAGCTAGTTATCTATATTTTTCGTTCACTTTTACTTGTCCTATCTAATAAAAATACATTTATATCAATGAGTAAACTAAATTTTTTTTCCTATTTTGCCCTTATCATTAACTACTCTTTCCTGAAAATATTTCTCAAGACTTCTTAAAATGCTATCATTATTATGGGTGTTAAGGTAAAATAAATATTTTATTTATCATTTCTTGAGGGGCATGCCAAGTCCAGGGTAACATGCTTTTTATGTGGAGCCTTTTCTTGATAGGAATTTGTTTAATTAGTCTAACTACATTAGGTAAGTACTACACGGGAGAGCAACTATTATTAATTATGGTAGCGATAAGTCTGAACTATGCAAACACTAATTATTATGATCACCGATTATTGTTAAATAAGAAGATGCATAACCTAATATTTGTCAATCTAGCTATAAACCCACTGCACTGAGAGCAACTCATATATATATGAAATATTAAAAACTTATTGGGGGTTGATAACTATTTGTAGATGAACCTAAATGTTCTCTTATATCTTTATTAAATACTAAAATATCATCTACATAAACCAAAACAAAATTCTTATATTCTCTGAATATATTATCCACTTTTCTTTGAAATATTGGCGGAGCTATTTTTAATCCAAAAGGCATTGCTAACCATTCAAAATGACAGTCTGAACATGTAAATGCTGTCCATTTTATGTTGTCTTTATGCATCTTTACTTCCCAATACCTTGATTTACAATCAGATTTACTAAAAACTCATTTTCCTTGTATTCTATTTACTAATTCTGCATCATCTAGTAATTTATATATATATAACAACAACAACAACAACAATCCAGCAAAATTTCATAAGTGAAGTTTGGGGAGGATAGAGTGTACGCAGACATTATCCCCCCCCTATCCAGGGGTGAAGCCACCTTTATATAAGGGTGGTCAACTGACCACCCTTCACTGAAATATTACGAAAAAATACATTATGTATATAAGTAAAATATTGATTTTAGATGTGTAAAATATATATTGAACACCCTTTGTCGGGATTTTTTTGTAGTGTTTTCTAGTCTGAAAACCCTTGAAAATATTTTTGGCTTCGCCACTGCCCCAACCCCAAAGGGTTAGTGAGGCTGATATATATATATATATATATATAGTATTTTTTTAAAGGACAAAAGAAAAAAAATGATGCGACAAATAATTAAAATAAAGAAGGGGAAGAATGGTGAAGGAAGTTTCATAGTTATGGCAATTGTCTGATTATTCTTCAATTTTGGAAAAGTTAGGGCATGTGTATTCTGTAGTGAAGAATCATGTCTGAGTATAATTACGGAGTTTGTACAATTTTGTAGTGAATGAATTGATAGCTCTTTAAAGAACTAGCGTTTCATGGTATGGAACTATGGACTAGAATGCTAAAAATTTAATATCGAGTATTTACATAATTTTTTCGATTTTCCGTGCATGGTTAAGTAAATTAATGAGATGACGATGACTATTACTAAATTATAATTACACAAATATCTATTACTAATAAAGATTTGTTTTTCTTGATTTTTTTTTGTTTTTTTGTTTTTGTTTATGTTTTGTTTTGTTTTGTAATTTCAGCTGGTCATCTGCTAGGTTTATGGTGCCTTTTGCTTTGTCACGTCCCGCTCCAACAGGGCTACCTATCACTTCAAGCGCTAAAAATTAAAATTTAAATTTAATATTTGTATATATTTGATAAATTTTTTAAAATAAATATACTGTTTGAGCAAATAACGCGGGACCAACTTCTAGGTCCGCTCCTGCCCATCACATGTGATTCACTTCTGTTTGAACATGGATCACCTAATTTCTTCAATTTGGGCAAACTTTATTACTTTGACCTTATTGATCAGTTGTATTTTTCTTACAAGGTTAAAAGTGAAGGAAATATTTGGTAGTTAGGTGTATTTCAACATCATTTGGTTCTTTTTTAATATATATATAGTATTAAAAAAGAACCAAATGATGTTGAAATACACCTAACTATACTTGTGTAGTTGTGCACATGATTTGTATTGGGATTATTATTATTATTATTATTATTATTATTATTATTATTATTATTATTATTATTATAACTATTTTTTTTCCGGTTGGATTTTACCTATTCGATGTTCGGTATCGCATTAGAGTCCGATTATATTTGGATTTGCGCCGTGTAAGGCCATTTAATGTGAAAACGCTCCCTAACATGTTTTTTTTATATCCAGGATTCGAACCTAAGATATTTGATCTTATCCACCCCGCCACAACCATATTCGTACGTAGCCATGATTAAGCGCACATGATATGCTTGATTTAAATTGTGAATAGAATCTATAATTATTCAGAAAGAAATGATACAAATGTTCATTGATCCTGTCTATTGGCCTCTAGATCTATAGTAGACACAACAAATTTTGTCGAACACACTGCATTTACTTGGACATAATGTGTGTGTGAAAAATAAATAAATATAGGTACAAGTAAAGAATACAATTCATATGTTTTAAAATTTTAATTTGTTACTATATAATTCATAGATTTACATGCTTGTGAGTTTCCCAGAGGCATCATTTGACTAATCCAAAAAGAAAATTAGAGTATATAAAGAATTAAAGAGAAAGAAGATAATGTACATGTGACAGGGAAGTTGGAGAAGGATTTAATAAAATACCCTTTAGCCACCCAAGAAAGTTAACACACTATGAAAATATTTAACTATTAAATTAATACCACACATAATTGAAGAGGGAATATAATGAAAGATCACTAATAAAGTTAAGACTTTACCTATATTGAGTCATACACTTCTTAATAATTGTTTAGTTAAAGATGGATAATAAGGAAAATAGACAAGAGAAAAAGAAGTGATTGGAAATGGGAATATATGCCAAAGAAAGATATAATTAAGTTGAATAGAGAAAGCATAAATAATTATGCCACCAAATGAAGGGGTTGTGAGGTGGGGAAACTAAGTCAAGAAAACTCAAAGGAGGCAACAAAGCAAAGCAACGTGGATGCAAAGGAAAGAAAAATAGTGACATCCATTTTTTGCATTTGTAATTGTTAGGAGATAAGTTGTGATGGCGTGCGTAGTGGGGGAAAAGAAGACTAGTGTGATGGGTAGTGCTAATTAAGAGAGCTCATTTCTTAATAAAACTTAAATTTTTATACTATCAAGGATTGTTTAGATGGTCACGGGCCACTAATGCTCGCATCATAGTAGATTGCTTACATTATACCTTCGTAGGGTGCGACCCCACTCCAAACCCTATGTAAACGCGAGATGCATTCTTTTTTAAGGATCGTTTGGTTGGTGAAGTGGTCATATCGGAATCACAGTAACAAGATTATTATAATAGATAGATTAAATAATAACGAGAATTACTTAGCAGATATACTTTTATTGGTAGATATTTGATAAAAATAAATATACTAGAAATAATATAAAACATATGTTTGATTTTACACTGGGTAAGTTGGTATAAATCTTATTTCTATCTTCAACCTAAGATTTTTTAAAGATTTTGGGAGAAGAAAATTGGAGGACATCTTGGTCATTTTGGTATTTCAACCCTGGATTAAAGAATTGTTACTCGCGCTGAAGGTGGCATAAAAATAATACCATAATTATAATATACAACTAATTTCGACATTGCTAACCATGAAATTTAATATTCAACCAAATACGAGATAAAACAGTTCATATGTCAACCAAAATCATTATCCTATATTCCACATACCAAACAAGCCATGGATAGTACATCAATGCACAGTTAAACTCTTTTCAATAATGTTGGTTGAGGTGGGGAGAGAGATGAATGATGAGAAAATATGTGATAGTTTTATGTTTGTTTGGATTCTTGGAGATGGAGTTTGAATTGACCCTTCTCCACTCAAAAGAAAAAAGGTTATTAAATAAAAGTAAGAAGAATTAACCAAAATATTCATTCACTCAATAACTTAAATTAGAAATAGGCAGCAAATGTACAATGCATATATTTATAATATCGATTAGAAAAAATAAACAATAAATTCGACTGACTATTTGTATAAAGATCCCATTGAACAATATAAATTCTTTTTTTCTCCATCATTGTGATGTCTATATGTTGATATTCACACTTCGGCTTTGTTCATAAGCTTTTACTTGAAGTTTACTCCTCATTTTATAGGTGATCAAAGAAGAAGTTAAAGTCATGAACGCCCACTTTTTCCACTAGGTCTGCTTATCAGGCGGTTATTTACTCTTAACGGTTTGGCTTATTGATTATCGGCTTTTAAATATATTAATCTACTAGCCACCCGACAAGATATCGGGTGGATTGGTATCGGTTTAGCTCTTATCGGACGGTTTATCGGCATAATTCAACCTATATATGCAACAAAACGAGACTGGTGGTAGAATCAAAAATCCCAATTTTATACTGTCCACTTGATTTCCTTCTGCTTGGACATAAATAAAATCTGAATTCTGTATATCATAAATGAATTTCCATCCAAAAAATTGAATTGCATCTGCTTTCTGCATATAATAACAAAACCAAATACACGCAAAACAAAATGGTCATCCAATAACTTGAATTGTCGAACCAAACATATCGTAAAATCGGAATACTACAACTCTTCTTCCCTACAAGAAAGGCCAACTAGCGAAAAGCTAAATGAAGCAGAGGTACATGGAGGAGAAACCTATATAAATTTTAAATACATAGCAAGAAATCTTTAATAATATCTGATATATTTTCTTCGCTATACCAAAATTTTGAATGCAACTGGACAAAATCTTGTATTGTCAGTTGTGTCAAAAAAATTGTCTCAGCATTCATTCCTTACCATCTGCGACCAAAGTTACCACTACCTCTTCCCCCTCTTCCTCCAGAAAAGCCACCTCCACCTCTTCTGTTAGAGAAGCCACCGCAACCACCACCTCCAAAGCTTCCACCTCTTGGCTTCCACCGTTAAGAAAATACTAAATTCTATACAAAAATACCTACTATGATTAAACTACCCCTAATTAAACATTTAATGTGAGGAGTAAGAAAACTTTTTAGTGATATGTACATATGGGTTATTTTGTAAAAATAAATTGAATTCTTTCTTGATTACATAACTGGATACTTATTTTGAACCAAAATAAAATAGCAATTAGTAACTTATTATGAACAGGAGGGAGTATTATTTAATACTCTTCACTTTTAAGTTTTCTATGAAATGTATTTCCTTCATTCACTTTTGAATTTGAATTCCGTTTAAGAAAAAATAAATGAAGTAAGTATTTTACAATTTTACCCATATTAATGATGGTGTATTAAAAAATTTTGAAAAATAATTTTAGGATTGATTAGTTAATGATAAGGGTAAAACAAAAACGAAAAATTATGTTTTTCTTGATATGTAGTATAGTGTATAAATAAAAGTGAATGGAGAGTAATCAATATTTTTACTACAGAGTCAGATATCTCTATAACAACATCCTATATAACAACACTTCACTATAAAAGCGCACGCTTTTTCGGAACCAATTTTCATATTATGTTATAATACATGTTCTCTATAACATCACTTCGTTATAACATCAAAAAATATTCAGAACAAACAAGTCTGTTATAAAGAGGTTTGACTGTAATTAAGAACATTTAATACTAAGAGCAAAATGAAAAAAAAGTAATTAATTATACCTTTATTTCTAAAGTAGTAAGTAACTATTTTGGAACAGATATTTAATAACCCCGGCAGCTAATATGGACAAGAGGGAGTAAAAAATAACCTACTCCCTGCATATATATATACATATATATATATATACATATATATATATATATATATATATATATATATATATATATA
>MU784681.1:49604-62233 GCA_026770625.1 Nicotiana glauca
ATTGGATATGCTACAAATAGTAAAGCATGTCAGTTTTTGGTTCATAAATTTGATAATCCCGAGATTCATGTTAATACGATAATGGAATCAGATAATGCTGAATTCTTTGAAAGCATCTATCCGTATAAAACTGAAAGCGAATTGTTAAGTGAAAGACCTAAACGACCTCGGGAAGAACCAAAGGAAAATACTCTAAGTATAGAAGATCCAAGGCGTAGCAAACGTCAAAGAACATTACTTCTTTTGGACCAAATTTTGTGATATTCTTGCTTGAAAATGAGCCTCAAACTTTTAAAGCAGCTATTTCAGCATTTTGGAAAGAGGCAGTCAATAGTGGGATTCAATCAATTTTGGATAACCATACATGGGAATTGGTTGATCTTCCTCCTGGAAATAAGCCTTTAAGTTCGAAATGGATCTTTAAACGAAAAATTAAAGCTGATGGCACTATTGACAAATATAAGGCAAGACTTGTTGTCAAAGGTTATAGACAAAAGGAAGGCTTGATTACTTTGACACTTACTCGCCAGTAACAAAGATAACATTTATTAGGGTGTTAGTGGCACTAGCGGCCGTGTATGGTCTTGAAATCCATCAAATGGATGTTAAAACAGCTTTCTTAAATGGAGAATTGGAGGAAGAGATTTACATGGAACAACCTGAGGGTTTTGTGTTTTCTGGTAAAGAAAAGAAAGTTTGCAAACTTGTTAAGTCGCTTTATGGACTTAAACAAGCACCCAAACAATGGCATGCAAAATTTGACCAAACAATGTTGGCAAATGGATTTAAAATCAACGAGAGTGACAAATGTGTTTACATTAAAAACACTCCAGGTCATGAAGTCATTGTTTGTTTATATGTTGATGACATGTTGATAATGAATAAATGCTACAAAACGCATGTTGTCCAGCAAATTCGACATGAAAGACTTAGGAGT
Source organism: Nicotiana glauca (assembly GCA_026770625.1). NCBI lineage: Eukaryota > Viridiplantae > Streptophyta > Magnoliopsida > Solanales > Solanaceae > Nicotiana > Nicotiana glauca. The sequence continues at coordinate 50,542 of MU784681.1, forward strand.
TGCTGATGTGATCTTAGGAATCAGAATTCGCAAGACTCCACAAGGTCTAGCATTATCATAGTCTCACTACATTGAAAAGGTACTTGACAAGTTCAAGTGTTTGGATTTCAAAATTGCCAAGACTCCAATTGACGTGAGTTATGCACTTCAAAAGAATGAAGGTGAAAGTGACTCACAACTGGACTATCCAAGAGTATTAGGAAATTTGATGTATATCATGGATTGTACGTGACCAGATATAGCATGTGCTATTAGCAAACTGAGTCGGCTTACAGGTAATCCCAATCAAATACATTGAATGGCAATGAAACGAGTTTTGGGGTATCTGAAACATACCAAAAATTATGCTTTGCATTACAACAAATATCCTTCTGTGATTGAGGGATATAGTGATGCAAATTGGATCACCGGATCATCTGAAGTTAAATCCACGACTGGATGTGTTTTCACAATTGGGGGTTGGAGCAGTATCTTGGAAATCATCTAAACAAACGTTCACCACCCGTTCTGCAATGGAATCTAAATTCATAGCTTTAGATAAGGCCGGTGAAGAAGCTGAATGGCTTCAAAATTTCTCGGAAGATATTTCATTTTGGCCCAAACCTTTGGCACCTATATGTATACATTGTGATAGTCAAGCGGCAATAGGTAGGGCAGGGAGCGTTATGTATAACAGAAAATCTCGTCATATTCAACGGAGACACAATACCTTTAGACAACTACTCTCTAGTGGTGTTATCACAATTGACTACGTAAAGTCAAGAGATAACGTGTCGGATCCACTTACAAAAGACCTATCTAGAGAGGCGGTTAAAAGATCATCAAAGGGAAGGGAGTTAAAGGCATATGACAAGTCATCATGGCGGTAACTCTACGTAGCAGACTGGAGATCTCAAGAGCTAGGTTCAAAGAGATCAAACAAAGTTATGAATGACGGTTCAACATTGTCAACTAACTCAACCCATTCTCGTGATGAAGACAATGTTCAAAAATGAGGTAAAGCATTAATGATTTTTGATGAGTCAATAAAGCTTAAAGCTTTTTAATGATTTGCTAAGTCTGGTAGGATATGACCAGATAGTGTGTCTTTAAGATTACACATTTAGGAATCACTTGTGTGAGTGTGAAGTGTAAGCTTTTTAATGATTTGCTAAGTCTGGTAGGATATGACCAGATAGTGTGTCTTTAAGATTACACGTTTAGGAATCACTTGTGTGAGTGTGAAGTGTAAGCCGCTTCAAGGAGAATGAAAGTAAAGGCCCATTCTCTAAGCACCCATGAAATCAGGCGGTGTTCATGGTTGAAACGAACACAACCGTGAGAACCATAGATGGTTAAGGATTGATTGTGTGACTTATGTTGTCTAGGTATACAATAAAGCTCGACGGTTCAAAGATATCAAATCTACCGATTGATCGAGTATATCCGATATAAGTTCACTACGGAAAGTTCAAAGGGAAACCTACTTATCTAGATGCAATCAATTCTTGTTTGTAAAACACACACACGTCCGTGCATTCCTTTAAGTTTATAGCCATTGTTGGTTTGTTATTTAATTAATAATAACAAAAGAGGTGTGAATGAAAAATGGTGGAAAAAGAAATGGAGGAATGACCTGCGACCCGGTCCGGTCTAGCCCGTTTTTCTTTCCCGAATTAATTTAAATTCGTTTTAAATTTTCCGTAAAAATTTCCAACAGCCATGACTGTTCTGAAAGGTTGCAAACCTCTTCAGATGGTCATACCTGTTCCAACATCCATGATTATTCTGAAAGATTGCAAACCTCTTCAGAGGGTTACACCTGTTCCAACAGCCATGACTGTTCTGAAAGGTTGTAAATCTCTTCAGAGGGTCACACCTGTTCCAACAGCCATGACTGTTCTGAAATGTTGCAAACCTCTTCAGAAACATCACCAAGTTGGCTATAAATAGACCTTCAAATCCCAGAATATTTACTTACGAAATTTTCTGAATCTTCTTCTTCTTCTTCATCTGCACAAAATATTCCAGTGTGTTTTACGATCATCGAGTGATTCGCCGATCACCAGAGTTTTAGGTGCCGATACACTGGTGAGTTAAATCGTTCTATCCTGGGAGGATATATTCCAAAACCTCGGGTACTCGAGGGAATAATTTCCTTAAGGACACATTATGTATTCAGTGGGCTCGATTTGTTCCTACAATATTTTTTCAGAATTTATTTTGAAGAAGTTTACTGTTTTCGGAATTTAATTTTTACTAACTTTCTGTTTTACAAAGAGATTAACGGGGGTTGGATTCACAGTAGTTCTTGCAATTAGGGGTGTTCATAAAAATCCGAAAAATCGAACCAAATCAAACCGATAAAAAAACCCGACACTTTTTGGTTTGGTTTGGTTTTGGTTTTGAAATTTAAAAACCGATCAAATTTGGTTTGGTTTTTGTTTTAATTTTAAAAAAACCGAACCAAACCAAATATATGAGTAGCTATTTTAAATTTATTATTACACACACACACACACACATATATATATGTGTGTATATATATATATATATATATATATATGTATATATATATATATATATATATATATGTATATATATATATATATATACAAAGTTTCAAATTTTTTAGAGTAAATATTAATCGTTTGTGCTTTTAGTACAGTTCTTTACCTTTACATTCTAGTTTGATTAGTAGTTTTCTTTTGTTAAGTGTAAGAATCTATTTCTTGGTAAAAATAATATATTTTTAATTGAGTCCTTCAATTATTCATCACTATTTGATTCAATTATCATCAATATATCTTAGTAAATAATAGATTTCTCAAAGGGCAATTGATTTGATAGTGTTACCTTGAAAATGTGGTCGCCAAAATATGTGTTTGGTAGTGTATGTCTTATATTTAAGAAAGAACCGATAAATAACCGAATAAAACCGAAAAACCGACATAAACCGAATCGAGAAAGAACCGATTTAATTGGTTTGATTTGATTCTAATATTTGAAAAATTGACTTACTTGATTTGATTTCTTTTTTAGGGAAAACCAATTCAAATCGAACCATGAACAGCCGTACTTAACAAAAGAACGAAAGAAAATAATCAAATTTCAAGTTTGTTTAGAGCTTTAATCTGTTCGATTCTGATCAATGAAGGCTGCAAGAATAATCAATTTCAATGAGAGAGAACTTTCCTTTTTTTAAATAAAAAAATCGTCTGCATTTTTAAATGAAAAAACAAGGTAAAAAGAAAGAAAAATCAAGAAAGTTGTACATGTGATGGGAAGTTGTGGATGGACCGAAGTCTATTTGGACCAGCCAAGAAAGTTGATTCAGACACAATTGAGAGGAAGATTGTATTTCCTCACGTGATCAATTTATTTTTTTATTTTAGTCCAAAATAGATATCCATTTTTATAATCAAGAAAAAATTTAATTTATTTTTTTAAAATAATGTACATATACCTAAAAAGTCTTTTACTCCTCATATTAACTATGCTGCAATATTTAATTAAGAGTAATTTAGTCACAATAACTATTTTTGTCTAGAATTTAGTATTTTCTTGATGGGTGTACCTAATTTGTCCAAAGCAAGTTGGTCACTTATTGTGGACCGGAGGGAGTAAAAGATTTCTACTAAAGTTAAGCACGCATGCACTGTTTCATACACTTTCATATAAGCAATTTATTGTTTACTTAAAATGTACTCCTTCCCCAGACTCCACTTGTGGGATTTTCTTAGGTTGTTGTTGTTGTTGTATTAAAATGTACTCTCTCCAGTTCAAAATAAGTAATTTTTTGAATGTTTTCGCACAGATTAAGGAATCTACCTTCTAACATTAATTAGCAATGAAATTGACCATATTAACCTTTGCTATCTCACATAAACACTCATAATACATACTCCAATACTATTTACTCCAAGGGCAATGTAGGAGAAAAATAATTAATTCACTCTTGAAATCTGAAAAAATCACTTATTTTGGACCATAAAAAAAGACCAAAAAATTACTTATTTTGGACCGGAGGAAATAGGTAAGAAGTGAATGGAAATGGGAATATGTGCCAAAGGAAGGTATAAGATGAGTAAAGCTAGCATAAATAATAATGGCACCCAAAGGAGTTATTGGGTCAAGAATTTAGAATCAAAGGAGGCAGCATGTAAAAAAAAAAAAAAAAAAAAAAAAAGAGGCAATATGTCAAAGCAACGTGGAAGCAAAGGGAAGAAAAAACTGTGACACCCAATTTTACATTTTGTATTGTTAGAAGAGTAGTGTGGTGGGTACATAGCAGTACTAAGAGATGACTTGAATAGGGAGTATAAGATCATATGTGTTGTTTGAATTCTTGAAGATCTATGGAGTTTGAATTGACCCAACTTACACCTTTATCTCTCGTTTCATTTCATTCACTCTTTTATTGATTTCTCGGGAAAGCAATTACTAATCCTTGCGTAAGGTAGATTGTCTACATCAAATTTCTTGGAATGCGACCTCACATATGAATGCGAAATGCTTTGTGCATCGAGTTGTCCTTTTAATGTTTTCTAGGCTCTGGAAAAGGACCCGTTTTGAATGAAAAGTATTGTTCGGTAAACTCCCAAACACTAAAAAGGACTTATGTCCAAATTAACATTTCATGTTAAATTTTAACAAACATTGTTTGTTAATATTTGACAAAAATAAAAAATGCACTTTTTGACAAATTTAAAGAATTATAAAACTGCTCACAAGAATATTTAAAGGGACTATTTTTAACTCACCCCAAATATAACAGACTTTTACATTATATTTTCATTTTCTCTGAGTTAGCGCACTTATAATGACCGAGGAGATGTTCCACTAATCAAGCCGACTGGTCCTGCAAAGAGAAGCCACATCACCATAAAAGAGCAGCTTGATAAATAAAAAAGAATCAAAATGAAAGAATACCAAAAAAAGGAGGAGGAAACTCATTGAAGGAAGATGTGCTATTTTTTTGATTCCAAATCTCACAACTTAAACTAAAAACAACCTCCTCCTGCCACTACTAGTAATTCGATAAAGATCGACCACGACTGATAGACTCAAAATATTTTATTTTTTAATTTTGTTACGAAAACGATCGATTTTTGTGGATTTCTTAAGCCAAAATACGAAAAATTGTTTTAGCTTTCCATGAAATTTATTTTCAAAAAACCTATTAACTTCGGTCGGTTTTTCATTTAAAATATAAAATTAATATTCAAAAACAAACAACAACAATAACGACCTAGTACGATCCCATAAATGGGGTTTGGGGGGAGGAGGATAATCTGTACGCAGACCTTATCCCCCCTTCCCCCAAAGGAGTAAAGAGACTGTTTCTGAAAGATCATCGATTCAAGAAGATGGAAAAAAAGAGAAGGTAAGGGTTAAACGAGGAAATCCCCACAGGCGACGCTAAATTGTTTGACAAAAAAATATTAACTTTCGATTAAACTATTATATGATGTAATAAACGGTTAAGTCTAGTTAATGATAATATCTCTAGATATAGATCTTGAAAGCATGGATAACGTGAGACTGAGTTAGTGGGAGAATGGAAATAACCCATATTTAATATTCTAAAAGGTATGGGCTAAATGGAGGGGTAACTAGCAATAAATGATAATAAATGATATTTAAATAAATAGAAGATGTGATTCACCAAATAATGAATAATTTAGGCGATTGTTCCTCCTGACAATAACGAGTGACAGACAAATCCTAGAATGTTCAAACTATTCTCAGATCTGATGGAAAAGTATGAAATAATGCGAGTGAAAACTGAAAAGGTAAAGTTTGTATCTTTGCTAGAGAGACAAAATTTTCTTATGAAAAGTGTTCTAATCAAGTGAACATTACATACCTTACACCATTTTATCTTTTTCTATTTGTATGAGACATATCCCTAACTAACCCTAATAGTACAAGTGCAGAGACTAGAATATTCTCTTTAATATCCTATTTTAAAAACTAGCTGTTATTGTTCTATCTACGGTGCTTGACCTTGGTCATTATTTGACAGCTCGACCACGAATCTCATTGCTTCCTGGTCAACCTTGACTAATTCTTTCCTTAATATTATTTTCCCCCAAATATTCTAGGGCAGATTTTGACCCATACAGTTAGTCCCTCGGCTTATTGAGACCGGTCTCGGGCGGACTCGATGATCGGATATTGTGCAGCGTGGTCGAAGCATTTGGACGAGTCGTGATGATTAGGCGAGTTGACAGCGTGTTCCTTTGTGAACCGTAACTTTTGGGGTCGTAAGTCCCACAAATCAGGATGACATCATGGCGGTAGACGTCATTATGATGCGATTTCCCGATGCGTTGCTTCGTTTCACATCTTCTGATTGACCCTGCCGCTTTAGTTACCATGCATGATAATGATGGATTAATTCTTTGGTTACGACGCTTGAATTTTTATAAATATGGGTGTGTGGGCAACATTTCAATCTTTACGAAACCCCTGGCATAAAAAAGCTTTGTATCTTCTTCTTCTTCCCTATTGTTGTGCCTCTTCTTATCAGAATCCTATGCTTTCTTATTCTTCTTTATTTGAATATATTCTCCTAATAATAGGGCTAACATATCCTTTAGTTCCGTTGCGACACCTAAACCTGTCTCTTTGGATGTGATGTTGCCCCCTGATACGGACATCGTCTCTTCGCCATTGAGGATGAGATTTTTCCAAAGGTGGAGGAAATAATCCCTCGTAGTAAAAAGGTTAGGTCCAATTCTTCAAAGGCACCTGAAGGTGAGCCCGAAATCTCTGAGTCACTGATGAAAGAGGATGAATTGGTCGAGCTTAGGGAAAAATTTAACATTTCTGCACACATCGATCTAGTCCCAACATGGTGTGATGTGGTGCAAGTCCATCGCCCTGGATATTTCACATTCTACGCGTATCCTTTCCAGGTCGGCTACATTCTCTTTCTTCTCCCATTGGCAGAGGAGTTCTACCACTATTATGGTATTTTCCCGGCCCAACTCTCTCCGTACATCTACAAGCTTATCAGGATGCTTACAAAATTTGTGGAGCTGGCCGAGGTCGGTCGTGCAGTCATATATTTTTAGGTAAGGTGGCATTTTAAAGGTTTTTTGTATGACATGTGGGGATGCCTCGTCACTGTACGACTGCTCGATGAACCAACCAACATCTCTCTTCGGCAAGAGCTTAGGAGCGCCCTGTATTGTATCAACCATTTATTGGTGTTCTCTCATTTGGTTCCAAAGTACCTTGTTCTCATTTTTCATTTCCTCCATTTTTTCAGAATGGCCGCGAGAGTGTCGTCACCTATATTGCTAACAACATTGTGAGTAATACCTGTCATCGCAAGAGGAGGAAAAAGAAGCGTTGCTTGTCAATGGATGATATAATGCAAGTCATTGCACTTTCTGTATCCGCAGCCTGAATGAGCTTACGCAGGATGCCGATTAGCGTATTAGTTACCTAGGCCTCAAGGAGCTTTTTCACTGCTTGTGGTGTCTCCTCCATCACGAATGTGGAGGCTCCCTTACTAAGAGATTTTATGATGCTACAGTGAGGAGGAGGTTACCCGCCTTGCCTGGATGAGGCATTAGGCTTTGCATCTTTGTTCACTGCTTCAAATATCTTATTGATGATGTTCATGAGGTTGGTTGGGATGTCGCTCATTATTCTTACTCTTTCTTTGCTGTTACCTGCCATGTTAGATTTGTGTATGCAAAGAAGGAGAATGTTGCTCTTGTTTTTTTAGGTCAGCAATCCGTGTTAGTTGTAGATCTAGAAGAAACTAAAAATTTAACTAGAAAATTCTCATAGACGGTGCCAAATTATTTGACTAAAAAGTATTAACTTTCAGTTAAACTATTATATCTATGTAATAAAGGGTTAAACCTTGTTAATGATAATATCTATTGATATAGATCTTGAAAGCATGGATAATGTGGGACTGAGTTAGTGGGAGATTGAAAATAACACACATTTAATATTCTAAAAGGTATGAGCAGTAATTAACAATAAATGACATTAAAGTAAATAGGAAGAATGATTCACGCAATAATGAATGAATTAGATGATGGTTCCTCCTGATAATGATGAGTGACAGACAAATCCTAGAATGTTCGAACTATTCTAGGATCTAATAGAAAAGTATGGAATAATGTGAGTGAGAATATTGATGAAAAAGTAAAGTTTGTATCTTTGTTAGAGAGAGGAAATCTTCTTCTGAAAAGTGTTTGATAAGTGAACATTATATGCCTTACACCATTGTCTCTTTTTCTATTTATATGAGACATATCCCTAATAAACATTAATAGTAAAAGTGCAGAGAATATTCACTAAAATATTCTCTTTCATATCCTATTTCAAAAACTAGTCGTTATTGTTCTATCTAAGATACTCTACCTCAGTCATTATTTGATAGCTCGATCGCGAATCTCGTTGCTTCTTGATCGATCTTGAATGATTCTTTCCTTAATATTATTTTGTCCCAAATATTCTTGGGCAGATTTTGACCCATACAACACTTTTTGGGTATGGATTGGTTTCCCTATACTTTCCAAATTCCAGCTTGTGAAACAACTTTTTCATATTTCTCATGCAGTAATGGTTACTTTATATATCTAAGAAAGCACATTCCTACTTTTTCTTCAATTGATTATCTAATTGTTAATTTCGAGATCATTGAGGTGAAGACAACGACTTTAACTTTAATAGAAAAGGTTGCAATTAGAACGATTTCACGAACACTGATATTTCTTTTCATATTACTAAAATGTACTATATGAATTATTGTCTTGATTATTGACTATAGCGAATCTAATCTTGACGCAGCTTGTTCGAGAGATTCTACTGCATTTAGCTCAGAGCCAAGTAATTTCATGTAAAATATACCGGTGCGTGCAATCTTTCTGGACAGTTTAAATTTGAATTGGGCAAAAAGGCAAACCACAAAAATGACAAAAAAAAAAGGAAGAAAGAAGCAAGATAGAATTTGCATATATGTGATTTGTCTTTACAAAGAGGATGAGGGGTGTATCTATATGTTGGAGCCTGAGGCACGTGAACTATAGCTCTCTTTATATTATGTTTAAAAATATTATAATTTTTAAAAATTAATTAAATATATATGTTTCTCATATACGTTATGTTGGCCCAAGTTCAGATGAAGTTTTGAAAATTGACAAAATGAACTCAGTCATGAACCGCGTCCATCATGTGAGACACAATGTTGATATGCTTACACACGTGACATACATGTGAAGAAGATAAGTCTCAAGGATCAACAACAATATCTTCTGAGTTGATCGAAAAGGTTGCATAGGATAAGGAGTTGAAGTCTCCTTATGTGAAGAGAACTACATCCGGATCAAGGATAAAGATTAGAGTTTGAATTGTACTAGGACTCGAATTGGATGAAGGGTTAGCAATTCGAGTTTTAATCAAACTCTGATTACTAACTCTATAAATAATAATGATTGTTCTCTTTTACAGGTGATTTACACATACGCAGAAGTTAAACTAAATTGAGAGCAAAAGAGCTAGGCGATTTTGCAAGTAATTTGTGTGTGATTCAAGTGTGCAAATCTGAAGCTACATGAACCAGAGTGAAGAACCAATTCCATTGTGTCTTTCTTTATATCTAGTTAAATTGTAGTAGGTGTTTTCATATTGTACCTTTCAGCTTTCATATAAGCAATTGTATTAGGTACTTTGAGTATTCAAGTTAGAGTTAACTTGAAGGTGTCGCAACAGTTGAGGCTGTGTGCTATAATGGGATTAGAGTTTAATCCTTAGGTTTACAAGAGTTTGTAAATGCTGTTTTGGCTTAGTGATTTTAGTGGAAGTTTGGAAAAATCCTACCGAGTAGTAGGTCGTATTTTTTTCACCCTTTGAGCCAGGTGTTTTCCACGTAAAAATCTCTGTGTTCTTTATTTTATGTACTTTTAATTCTGCAAACAGTAGTAGAAAGTATACCTAGAAGAATCAGGTTCTTCTAGAGCGAAAATTAGGTACCACACAAATCAACCCCCCTCTTGTGTGGTATTGACGTTTAAAATATCAATTGGTATCAGAGCAGGTTATCCTTGAAGAGGCTAACACCTTAGGATGAGATAATTAATAATGAGAAGGAAGTTTTGTCTAGGGAATATGTGATTCTAAAAGAAAAATGTAAAAGTATAGAGTCTAGGGCTAATGAGAGTGATAACAAAAATGTTGAGTTGAAGAACTAGGTTCTCGAACTTGACAACAGTATCCTAGAACTTAGGTCTAAAAATCTGGAACTAAAATTAGGAACAGGAAAGAAGATAGCTGATCACACATATCTCACTCTAGAAGAAAATTTGGGAAAAATGAAAGATGAATTCATCAAAGTCTTAAACGAAGATCTAGGAAAGGTAAAACATGAACTAGATAGAACTTGCAAGTGGAACAAAGCCTCTGATGCTCTCTCCTAGTTGCAAGAGCATCACATCAGTAACAAAAGAAGACTCGGCTATAGGACTCAAGCTCCTTAATGGGATCTAAAAAGCAAGTACCTCACTCTTCCTGAAAATAAAATATGCACACACTGTGGTAAAACTGGCCATTACAAATATGAATATAATGCAAAAGAAATGGCCAGTCAAAAGAACAAAGTTTTTGTTAAAGAAAAGAATAAGTTGCCTGGTTGGGAAAGAAGGAATTTAATTCATCCTTTTGCTTATAGAAAGGGACACAAACTAGTTTGGGTTCCTGAGACTAACCCCTGATTTCCTTTTGCAGGTCCAAGTGAAAGGGAGAAGCCAAATATGGTATATGGATATGGCTACTCAAAACATATGACTGGGGACAAGGTCCAGTTCCGTTCACTTGAGGACTTAAAAGGAGGTAATGTCTCCTTTGGTAATGGAAAGAAAGGTGAGATCATTGGGGTTGGAAAGGTAGGCAAGACAGATTCTCATTCCATAGAGAATGTCTACCTGATAGATGGCTTGAAATATAGCTTAATAAGTGTGTCACAATTGTGTGACAGAGGTAACCTTGTGGCTTTTACCTCCACCAAATGCTTTGTGATTAACCTTATCACTGACAAGATTGTTTTGCAGGGAAAAAGAGTTAACAATATTTACATTGTAGATTTGTCAACTCTTTCAGAAAATGAACTCACTTGCTTAAGTGTGTTAGTTAATGATCCCATACTATGGCACAAAAGACTTGGGCATGTCAGTCTTAACCAGCTAAACAAATTAGTCTCCAAGGACTTGGTTGTAGGTCTACCTAATATCAAGTTCAAGAAAGACAAAGTTTGTGAGGCATGTGCAAGGGGGAAGCAGGTAAGGTCATCCTTCAAATCCAAGAAAATGGTAAGTACGTACAAGACGTTGGAACTGGTTCATATGGATCTATGTGGTCTAATGAGAACCATGAGCAGAGCTGGAAAGAAGTATGCAATGGTGCTAGTTGATAACTATTCTAGATTCACCTGGGTTTTATTTCTAACTTCCAAAGATGAAGCATTTGACATGTTTTCTGCATTTGTTAGGAAGACTCTGAAACAATTAGGAAATCATCTTGCATCCATTAGGTCTGATCATGGAACTAATTTTGAAAACTCTAAGTTTGCTGAGTTCTATGATGAAAATGGCATAAATCACAACTTCTCTTCCTCTAGGACTCCACAACAAAATGGAGTAGTTGAAAGGAAAAATAGAACTCTTGAGGATATGGCTAGAACAATGTT
>MU784681.1:63832-77133 GCA_026770625.1 Nicotiana glauca
TGTAGAAGAAAGTGTGCATGTAGTATTTGATGAAACTAACATTCTTTCTGAGAGACAGGAACATGAAGATAAAGCCATAAGACTGGTCAAAGATTTAGTTGAAGCATCAGCTCAAGTCAAAGTGGCACCTACAGAAGGAACAAGTGATGTAACAGGTTCTTCCTTTTAGGGCAACCTGACAGGGGGAAGAAATCAAAGAGGAATTGAAATAAACTCCTTGAAGGAACCTGTTCAAGAACCTGTTCCAACATCAAATTGCTGAAACATCCAGAAGAAGCCAGTTGGTTGCAAAATCTCACAAGTATCAAAGTTCTCATCCCATTGAGAACATTATCACTGATCCAACATCTGGAGTCAAAACCAGATCACAATTAAATAACTGTGTGCTTTTGATGCTTTTTATCTATCATTGAACCTAAAAATATTGTTGAGGCTTTGCAGGATGTAGATTGGGTGAATGCAATGCAGGATGAGCTAAATCAGTTTGAAAGAAGTCAAGTTTGGCACCTAGTTCCAAGACCCAAGGATAGATAAGTCATTGGCACTAAATGGGTCTTTAGGAACAAACTTGATGAAGATGGAACTGTCACAAGGAACAAGGCAAGGTTGGTGGTCCAAGGTTATAGCCAAGAGGAAGGAATGAACTATGGTGAGACATTTGCTCCAGTTGCAAGACTAGAGGCAATCAGACTTCTCATAGCCTTTGCAGCACATATGGAATTCACTCTTCATAAAATGGATGTCAAAAGTGCCTTCCTGAATGGCTACTTGAAGGAAGAAGTGTTTGTGAAACAACCTCCAGTGTTTGAAAGGAAAGAATGTCCTGAACATGTGTACAAGCTGGACAAGGCTCTCTATGGACTCAAACAGGCACCAAGAGCATGGTATGAAAGACTGTCAAAATTCCTACTGGAGCAAGGGTACAAGAGAGGTAAAATAGATAGTACCTTATTCTTAAGGGAAAAAGGTAAGGACCTTCTTGTTGTATAAATTTATATCGATGACATAATCTTTGGGGCCACCACTGATAAGCTAAGCAAAGAGTTTGCAAAACTAATGGGAAGTGAATTTGAAATGAGCATGACGGGTGAGCTTAACTTCTTCTTAGGATTGCAGATCAAACAAAGCCAAAATGGAACCATGATTCACCAGCAGAACTATACAAAAGAACTAATCAAGAAGTTTAAAATGGAGGATTCTAAAGAAATAGATACACCTATTGCTACTGCCACTAAATTAGCTATTGATGAACCTAGTTCATCAGTTGATCAGAAGTTGTATAGGGGTATGATTGGTTCAATTTTGTATCTTACTACCAGTAGACCTGACATTGTTTTCAATGTAGGGCTTTATGCTCGATTTCAGGCAAATCCAAAAGAGTCTCACTTGACTGCTGTCAAGAGGATATTGAGATATTTAAAAGGCACTACTGAATTGTGTCTTTGGTATCCTAAAGGTAGTAATTTCAATCTAGTAGGGTATGCTGATGCTAACTATGCAGGTTTCCTAGTGGATAGAAAAAGAACCTCAGGTATGGCACACTTCCTTGGTTCATGTCTTGTATCACGGGCTACCAAGAAGCAAAATTCAGTAGCCCTATCTACTGCTGAAGCTGAGTATGTGGCTGCAGCTTCTTGTTGTGCTCAATTACTATGGATTAAACAACAATTGGTAGATTTTGGAATTGAAGTGGGATGCATACAAATATTTTGTGATAAAACTAGTGCTATAAGTATGACAAAGAACCATGTTCATCATAAAAGGACCAAGCACATAGATGTTAGACACCACTTCTTGAGAGATAATTATGAGAAAGGATTAATCTCAATAGAATTCTGTGCTACTGATAAACAAATAGCTGACATCTTCACCAAAGCACTGAATAGGTAAAACTTTGAAAGGAACAAGTTGGAATTAAGGATGATTAAGATCACCTAAAAAGGAACCAGTTCAAAATGCAATGAAAAAAAAATTGGATTTTTTTTTGGTTAGAAGGTCTGACTTTGTGTAAATATCTAGATTAATTCTTACTCAGTCTCATACTCTAATCAGTATACTCCTGTGATGTGTGTTTATATTAATTCATTGATCTTTTATAAAGTTTTTTTCTATTCTGATATATGAGGCATAATCTAGAGAAGTTCTACTTGAAGAACCTGGTTCATCAGTATATTCTTATAAGAAAAGGTCAGATATGTTTCTATACTTTGCATAATTAGAAAAATAAATATTTCAATTATGAGCAGAAGTCTTATTCTAACCAAAACTCCTAAAAATGTAACCGTTGAGCATTGAACCAGTTTCATTATCCTAGAATTCTAAAGAAAACTGGATTTTTCTCTAAAAACTAGTGTCATCCATCTATCTCTTAAAGACCAGAGTCCTAATGGGACTAGACTCCTGATTGACCACTGCTAAAAAGCCTGCCGTTACTGCTCCTAATTATACTTCACTTTAAATACACTCCAAATATTCCTATTTCAGTCCATAACCGTCATTAAGTGATAAACCCATGATCATACTCTCTCTCCAAAAAACCTCCAAAATCCCTAAAACTTTTCAGAAATCCTTCACCATGACTAATTCTCAAGAAAATCCAGGAACTCCCCTACCTGTATCTCCCAACACATCCTCATCTGCACCCCCTAGCGACAACCCTAAACCCAGATTCTGCTGGCAAAAGATATTGGCAAGAATGACTGTAGCTACTGGTTTTCTAAGAACGACTCTAAACGAAAAATTAAGAGCCATCCATAAAAAGGAGAGCTCTGAAAAGGAATCATCTGACTCGAGTTCTGAGTTTGAGGCTTTTATTTCTGCAAGCAATGGAAAAGAACGTGGGTCTTCTGACTCAAAAAAGAATCAAGAAAACCCTATGGAGGTAAATACATGCTATGTTTTTTCTAATGTAGTCGAAAAAGTGGACAATCGGTTTGTGTTGGTGGGTTCTGTGAAAAATATAAATGAGGGAGAGTCGAGTAGAAAGGAAAAGAAAAAGTAAGATAAAATTATTGCCATTTATGGAGGATAGAGGAGAGTGGCAATAAGCCAGGGGGAAGCGAATCTGGGGAGGCTGCTGAAGGTCTTGTGCACCTGAGTGAACAACAAGATGAACCTAGTTCATCTGTGGAAGAAACCTTAGCTGTCATTCTGAAGAAGGTTGGAGCAAGCTATGATCCCAAGAAGTGCAAAGCTTCTTCTCAAAAGGCTCCAACTGTCTCCAAGCTAACAAAGAAGAGAAAAGTGTCATCTCCTAAATCTACTGTCCCTTCAGCACCAAAGGTGAAAGCTACTAGAAGCAGGGTAAGGCAAAGTGAGGCTGAGTTGCAGAAAGCCCTAGAGGCAAGCAAGAAAAAGAAGAAGGAAAAGGGAAAATCTAAAGTTGTGGAAAGTTCTGTGGCTGCAGAAGAAGAGGAGGAAGAGATGGATCTGGTCCATCAGGAAAGAGGTACAATTGAGAAGGTTCCCACTCATACACCAAAGAAATCCAAGACTTCTACCAAGAAGTCTTCAGAATCTGTATCGACTGAACCCTCAATGGCAAAAAGAACCAGGTCTGCAGTCAAAGGAAAACAAGTGAAAGTTCTTGAAGAAGAAGAAATATGGAGTGGAGAAGAAGAAGAAGAAGAGGGATCTGAAAAGGAACAGGACAAATTTCTCCTCTTTGGCAGGAGAAAGATCTTGAAAGGAGGAATTCTGAAAGACCCGGGGGAGCTAGGCATGAAAGGATTGGTTGATGCCTTGAATGCACAGGGGTAGAAGGACATGGTTCTTCAATTGGATGGCAGGCTGGCAAGAAAAGAGCTGATCGAGTTTATGGCAAATGCCACAGTGGTGAATGGGGTTGTTACTATCTTGGTGAGGGAAGTTAAGGTGCAGTTTGATGCACCTAAATTAGGCATAATTCTAGACATACCCTGTGAGGGCTATGATGACTATACTAGGCAAATGTGGTCTTGTCTAGATTCTCTCCCTTCTACTCTCCAAATTGCCAGGAATTTATGTGATACCAAGTTTGCTGAAGAAGTGCCTGAGGCTAGATTTGTGCAAAAGAGTGAGATGAAGCCTGAACACAAGGTGCTTTTTGAGTTTATGAACAAGTGTTTGCTGCCCAGACAGGAGAGAAGGCACACTGCAAATTATATGGACTTGGTTCATTTGGAGTGTCTTGTGAGAGGAAAGCAGATTAACTGGCCTGCTTTCATTATCAAGCTGATGGATAGAGTGATCAATGACTCCAAGGCCCATGCCACACCTTATGGGTTTATACTGAAAACTGTCTTGGCCAAGTTAGATGTGCCATTAAAAAAGTGGGAGATGGCCTCCAGCAAAGAGCACTTTGGAATCAAAACTCTACAGGCTTGTGACTATCTGTTAAGTGTAACTCCAGTTGAACCTGGTTCATATTTGAAGACTCCTATGAACAACAAAGTTAGGGCATTGATTCTAGAGTATGGAACAAAAGATGCAGAAATTGCTAGGCTCCAGGCTCGCATTGCTGAACTAGAAAGTAAAAGAAATGGCCTCAAAGATGAGCTAGCAAAGGAAAAAGAAAAGAGTAAAGGGATGCTCCAAACAATGAATAATCTTATTCAATCCCAATCCTCTAGTTCCTCCAAGCCCTAGAACCAATTTAGAAACCCTCTTAGTGACCCAGATTCGGGACTTTTATCTGTTTTTGCTCATGGTTGGATGTTTCTTTTTCTTTTTGTGGTCTGTTTTGTAGAAACATCTCCTAATCAATGACAATGTGCTTTGTTTTCTCTTTTTCTATGAAACTTCTGATCTTAATAGTTAAATTTTTTGTGAAGCTGATTATTGATTAACTAAATCATGTTTTCACTTGCAGTTGCCCCAATGACCACGAGTAAAAAATAACATCTGGGATTCATATAATATGCAACTTTTCGATGATGCCAAAAGGGGGAAGAGATATTGTGCTTTACTTTGTATTACTTTGTATTCTAAAATAAAGTGATATTTATAACCTGATTAAACCTGGTCCTTAATGATAAGTTAGCTTAAAGTGTGAAAATTAAGCTGAGTTCCACAGGGTCTCTGATCAATAAAAGCACAGAGTTTGTCATCATCAAAAAGGGGGAATTTGTTGGCCCAAGTTCAGATAAAGTTTCGAAGATTGACAAAATGAACTCAATCATGAACCAGGTCCATCATGTGAGACACAGTGTTGATATGCTTACACATGTGACATACGTGTGAAGAAGATAAGTCTCAAGGATCAGCAACAATATTTTCTGAGTTGATCAAAAAGGTTGCATAGGATAAGGAGTGGAAGTCTCCTTATGTGATGAGAACTACATCCGGATCAAGGATAAGGATTGGAGTTTGAATTGTACTAGGACTCGAATTGGATGAAGGATCAACAATTTGAGTTTTAATCAAACTCTAATTACTAACTCTATAAATAATAATGATTGTTCTCTTTTACAGGTGATTTGCACATACGCAGAAGTTAAACTAAATTGAGAGCAAAAGAGCTAGGCGATTTTGCAAGCAATTTGTGTGTGATTCAAGTGTGCAAATCTGAAGCTACATGAACTAGAGTGAAGAACCAATTCCATTGTGTCTTTCTTTATATCTAGTTCAATTGTAGTAGGTGTTTTCATATTGTACCTTTCAGCTTTCATAGAAGCAATTGTATTAGGTACTTTGAGTATTCAAGTTAGAGTTAACTTGAAGGTGTCGCAACAGTTGAGGCTGTGTGCTACACTGGGATTAGAGTTTAATCCTTAGGTTTACAAGAGTTTGTAAATACTGTTTTGGCTAAGTGATTTTAGTGAAAGTTTGGGAAACTCCTACTGAGTATTAGGTCGTGGTATTTTTACCTTTTGAGCCAAGTGATTTCCACATAAAAATCTCTGTGTTCTTTATTTTATATACTTTTAACTCCGCAAATAGTAGTAGAAAGTATACCTAGAAGAACCAGGGTCTTCTAGAGCGAAAATTGGGTACCACACAAATCAGCCTCCCTCTTGTGTGGTATTGACGTTTAGAACATCACGTTAGGAGTAACTTTGTTCAACAACAACCTAAATATGTATCATTTCCCAAGCAATACATAATTAATAGGCACAGTTGTATACGAAGAAATTGGAGGGTCCAATTCTCATCATCGAGGCACCTCAGAACATCATCTCGAAGTCTTGATGCTACGAGGCCATGGTTGAGTTTCCTCCCTCAAGTTTCGTCGACGCCTGACCTTAGGACAATGTTGATCACAGCTGTGGTAGAAATGGAGAGTTCCAAAGGAACACATGTCTAGGACTGATAGAGCCGGCGGTCTACTCTAAACCCGAATCAGGGTATCATATCTAACTGTCATATCTCCATATCTTTGTAATTAATGTATTTTGTACTATGTTGGGATTTCCCTCCTATATAAAGGGGATCCTTATCATTTTGTAAAG
Source organism: Nicotiana glauca (assembly GCA_026770625.1). NCBI lineage: Eukaryota > Viridiplantae > Streptophyta > Magnoliopsida > Solanales > Solanaceae > Nicotiana > Nicotiana glauca. The sequence goes on from MU784681.1 coordinate 70,261, forward strand.
GCATGTTGCTTCAGTTGCTCTACACCAAATATACAAGAACATTCTCTCTGCTTTTTAATATACTCTCTTGATATTTTTGTTATCTCCATTATCATTCTTGATTTATTACTTATCATTGGCCATAAAGAGCCTTCATCAATTTTGTTATAACTGTTAGTCATACTCCGATTATTCTCGATTGCCCACAACCGAACTTTGGAATCCCCCTCGAGGCCCCCGAATCGACAAGCTCGAGGCCCCGATTGACAGCCTATCGGTTTGATTATCACTTTATCCTTAACCTTTTTTTCATTTCTAAGTTACGCATATGTAGCATAAACTGCTTAACAACTAACATAAAAATAGATTACGTATTTTTAGAGTCCCATAATCAAATTTAATTATTATTATCATTTTCGCGGCAAACAGTTTGGCGCCCACAGTGGGGCTAAAAATAATAGTGATTATTTTCTTGCTGGTTTCATTACACAATGCAAGTTATCTTTCACACCTTTTCTTGTCCAAGATCTTCAATTCCAGGTTGAAATATCTAGATCAGTAAATAGAGTTGAAAATGACAATCTTGGAAACCATGGAGAGAACGGTGTGGCTGCTCCAGATGTTGTTATGCCACCACAAAATGTCGAGAATGCACCAGGACCAATTCCAGCGGATGTGGGTTCACACGACGTACAACAGATCGATATAGTCTCACACACCAATAGAAGCGTGCACCGAGGAGAGCCGCAAGAAGCTCAGAAAACCCCAACTAGGGAAGAACGGGAGGTTAGCCTTCATGTTAATTTTGAAATGTTGCAGGCACAACAGCTGGCTATCGCTCAGTTGCAAAGTCACTAGAAAACTTCTAGCACAGTAGCACCGGGGACAGCTCTCCCGACCGAACATGTACCGGAGAGATCGAGCAATAATGAGTCGATAGCCTATCCTGCCATTGTAAAGATGCTCAAGGATCTCACCAGAGGGATCAAATCGGGCGAGAAAATGATAGAATCCAACTATAAGAAGGTCGAGACCTACAACTCTAGGGTCGACCAAATTTTAGGAGTGCCTCCAATCTTGAAAGGTGTGGACTTGAAGAAGTTAGTACAGAAACCGTTCCCATAGGAAGCGGCCCCAAAATGCCTTTCGAAGAAGTTCAGAATGCCATGACCTTCAGAAATACAATGGTACCTCGAACCCAAACGAGCACGTTACTGCCTACACCTGTGCAGTAAAGGGCAACTACTTGAAGGATGACGAGATCAAGAACGTCCTGCTAAAAAAGTTCGGAGAGACACTTTCCAATGGGGCAATGATGTGGTATAATAACTTACCCCCAAACTCTATAGACTCGTTTGCCATGCTGGCAGATTCCTTCATAAAGGCGCATGCGGGGGCCATCAAGGTGGCCACGAGGAAATCCGACGTCTTCAAAATCAAGCAAAGGGAGAAAAAGATACTACGGGAATTTGTGTCTTGCTTTCAAATGGAACGAATGAAACTACCACCGGTCTCTGACTACTGGGCAGTGCAGGCTTATACTCAAGGCCTGAATGAGCGAAGCTAGGTGGCTTCGAGGCAGCTGAAAGAGAATCTGCTCGAGTATCCGTTGACGTCCACAACTGATACCAGTCAAAAATCCGAGTCAAACATAACCAGCTGGGAGCCCCCTCGGGCTCAGTATACCCAAGTAGGCTCTTAGCGAAGGAGCCAAAGCCAAACAATAAAAGGTATCAGCCATACACCGAAGACAGAAAGAATGCCCCGAGGCGCAACCCACCTCGCAATGATCGAAGGATAGACCGAGGACAGAATCCTCGGGGACTGATCAACAGAGCCGAGTTCGATAGAAACGTGGGGCCACCTTGTAGACATGTAATTTTTGATCCTCAAGATTTTACATATTTTAGCATTTAAATATTTATTCTAGGTCTAGTATCGTTATTTTAATTAGTTTTGACTTTTTTACTTTATTTTAAGAATAAAAATTAGAAGTTACAAAAATAATTCCATATTTCTCTATTTAATTGACGTATTAGATATTTTTAGAAGGATATATTACTTTTAACCTAATTTATTTTAATATAATTCGGAAATACAAAATAGTTACACTTTGTTTTCAAGGATATTAGTGTTTTTAGTAGTAGTATTATCTTAATTTTGCGATTATTTTAATCTAATCTTATTATTGTTTTAGTATGACATTTGAAAAATATCAAAAAAAGTTTCATATTTTATATATAATTTAGTTTAACTAATCAGATAAATTTTTGCAATATGTAGCATATTTAGCTTATATTAAAAGGTATTTAACTAAGGTTTGGACATTTTCTTTTAGTCAAATTTTAAGACCCAAATATGAAGCCCAAGACCCATGACCTATCTTCCCTTTTAATCCCCATCTCTTTCACTACAAACCCTAGAAAGACCTAAAACTGAAGACCACCCTTCAGCCACCCACCACACCCCTAACTTCACAAACACCAACAAACAGAAACTCCAGCGATAAACCCCCCCTCCATCGGCTTTTTTTTGCTTCAGAACCAAAGAACACCCAGCTCGCCGGAACCTCTCCTTCTTTTTCTCCCATTCATAAAAACTCGATTCACCCCCCAAAACTCACCAGGATAATTGAACACCCGACGCACAACCACTGGAAGTAGCCACACATAAACGACCCATCTTAAAACCACCGAATCAGCCATAACACCACCACAACGACCACCCTACAGCCCGCCGACCACTCCCTTTCCACCACAACCCGCTGCAAGACACACACACACACAAGAATAGACAGAAAGAAAATTGGGCAGAAAAAGAATTAAAGGAAAACGGGGGTTTTGGCTTTTGATTCTTATTTTTATTTTCCTAATTTCATCTTAGTTCATTGATATTAAAAAAAAGAGATTTCAATTGATTCGGCTTCAGTTTTGATTTCAAACTCAAAATATATAATTTCAAGCTGTTTTTTTGGTCTTGGATTCCAAAACGGAGTGGAGTTAAAATGGGTGCTCGATTGTTGGAGTTGTCGTCCGAGGTGCGGCCCGTCGGTTTCGTTCGATTTGGATTTGCTATTTTGAAATTCATTCGTAGCTGCGTAATTCCGTCCATGAAAAAATCAAAAGTATATTAATTCAGGTCCATCTCTTTTATCCCGTTTATTAATCCATTGATACAATTTGTGTTCCCGTGAGTTCGAACCTTTATTTTAACTCTTAGTTAGCTTCACTGTTACTTTGTTTAGTTTGTTCTTTGAATGGTTGAATTAATGTTTTATGATTTTGAAATTGGTTAGATCTGTTCTAGACATTTGAGAATGTAGACATGTAAGAATTTTGAATAGAAATGGCGACAGTTTGAAGGGTTGGGTCGGGGAGATAATCCATAAAAATAGGAATTGGCTTTTGGTCATAAACTGTGAATCAAACTTAATATCATTTTATTTTATTCTTATTATTTTAGTCACTAGGATCATGCTTAAGCCGACTACACTTGGGTAGGCAAACCTTAGAATTTTTGTTAGTTTCGAGGCGAGAGGTCGTTTCCTTAGTTAAATTTATCCGGGGAATGCCCCATGTAATTTGTATATATTTTGTCCGGGGTATGCTCCGAAGTGCTTGTATTTAGAGGCCTAAAGTGGAACCCGTAATATTTTTATTTTATTTTCATTTTTCTTTTATTAGGTGGGAACGACCTCGAGCCTCGTGTGTGTTTTTCTTTTTTCTTTTTTGTGCTTGTTTTTATTTCAATTTGAATATTTTAACACCTTCTCTCTGAGTCAAATGAACCCCCTTATCCAAATCTCTGGTGCAGACTTAGTTCGAAGTCTAAAGTGTTTTAAAAGGAAAATTATTTTTAAAAAAAATTGTGACCTGACACACCGAAACCAATGTCAGGTGGCGACTTTGAGTTATTCCCTTTTAAAACAAATATTTTGTCACTTTCTAATTGGAAAACCCTTTTGAGCTTCAAAAATCCTTTTATTTATTTTAAGAGCGTTAGTAAGGTTTGTAAAAAAAAGGTGTGACAGCTCTGACAACTCTGTTGGGGAGTTGGAGAGTCGAGATGATACTTGATCTTGTTGGCTTTTAGGATATTCGGTTGAGGTGTTTGTTTTCCTTATTTGCTTTGTTTATTTGGTTTGTTTGTCTGATTTGCTGTTTTGTTAGTTATTTGTTTATCGCTTTTCCTTATGTGTTTACCGCTTTATTATTGTCATCATCTGCATAACCATGAGTCTTTTTTCTGCAACAAGTCTTCCGGAGTACGTTTGAGCGTAGAGGGTCTTTTTGTGAGTCGCCTGCATCTTTAGGGGGTGGCGTGGGAGCGTGGAGTGGGCGGACAACTAGAGAAGTCGCCATCGACCATGTACCGCCCCGAATTGCCTTATTAGTGAACCCCAAATTGAGATGACCCAAAAGGTCATCACTTATTTTAGAAATAAATTCTGTGTCTCGAGGCCTTAAAACCTCTTTTTTGTCTCACCAGGTTTTGCGTGCATAGTCGGAGTGCGTATCCGGAAAGCCATATGTGAAAATCTATGAAAAATGATAAATTTTGCCTTTAAAATGAATTTAAGTTGACTTCGATCAATATTTTGGGTAAACGGACTTGAACCCGTGATTTGACAATCCCGAAGGGTCCGTAGAAAAATATGAGACTTGGGCGTATTCCCGAAATTGAATTCCGAGGTCCCAAGCCCGAGAAATGAATTTCTGAAAGAAATTATTTTACTGAAAATATAAGTGTTTGGAAAATTTGATTATACTTGAAATTTATTGTATCGGGCCCGTATTTTAGTTTCGGATCCCAATACAGGTTCAATATGATGTTTGAGTTGTGTCGGTAAAATTTGGTAAGAAACGGAGGTGGTTTGATGTGATTCGGACCCGTTTTCGTGAAATTTGAATCTTTGAAAGTGTTGACATTTTTCTTAGATTTCTAGGCTAAATTCATTGTTTAAGATGTTATTTTGGCAATTTGATCGTACGAGTAAGTCCATATGGTGTTTTTGGGTTAGTGTTCATGTTTGGTTTGGAGCCTCGAGGGCTCGAGTGAGTTTTAGATAGGCCACGGAGTGAAATTTGGACTTAGGAAGTTGCAGGGTTTTAGCTGGTATGTTGCAGGTCCGCAGGCTTCGCAAATGCGAAGTTTCATCGAAAATGCGAAGATGACCTGGGCTGCCTTGGATCACAAATACGACGCGGTTATCGCAAAAACGATATCGCAAATGCGAAAACCCCTAAAATTCCCAGTCGTCGCAAATGCGACAACCCCATCGCAAAAGCGAGTTCGCAATTGCGATCATTAATCGCAAATGCGATGATAGCAAGCTTCTGAAGGGTTCGCAATTGCAACATCTGCGACCTGCAAATTCATAACTTAGCCAAAAATCTTTCATTTTTCAAACCCTTTCAAAACCAAAACAATCTTGAGAGATCTTTCAACGAAAATTACTCTTCCAAATTGATTTTAAGTCATTTCTAATTTGTTTTTATTAATTTTTAACATCTTTTCTCATGATTTCAACTCAAAATCAAAGATTTTTATGGGAAAAATTGGGTGTTCTGGGTAGAACCTAGATTTTTCAAATTTTGAGGATTTGGACCTCGATTTGAGGTCCGATTTAAAAACAAATCGTATATTTGGGTTTGTGGGGGATTGGCTAATCGGGTTTTGGTTCGAACCTCGGGTTTTGACCAGGTGAGCTCGGGGGCGATTTTTGACTTTTTGGAAAAAAAATTTAGAAAACCTATTTTCATGCATTGGAATTGATTCATTTAGAATTTATTAATATAGTTAAGTAACTTGTTGTTGCGCCCCCTTTTTCTTGCAAAATCAGGTATACGATATTTTGATGGATAACTCATTCCTTTTGGGAATTGGGTTTGATTTGAATAGTCACCACCTAATGATTAAGGTGCATTAGGACACCAATAGAGTTTTAACTCTAAGTTTGTCTGAATAACCAGAGATTGGGTAAGGGCTTGAAATTATCCCAAGGGGAAGGTGTTAGGCACCCCTCAGAATACACTATTGTGGTTCCCGGCTGGACTATTATTGTCACGACCCCAAACCCGATCGTGATGGCGCCCAACACTAATGCTAGGCAAGCCCGACCATTCACTCTCTCTCAACCGAGCATGAAGCTCAAAACCAATTAATTAAATACTTAAATCAAATATCAATACTCGTAGCTGAAATACTCAAATGAAAACAATACGAAACCCTAACATAAACTGTAACTCCCAAAGACCTGGGGTCATGAGTCTAGAGCCTCTAAATAATACCAAGTCAAGAATCCTCCAAAAAAAAAAGAAATATGTTCTAAAGTACGGAAATAATAAAGGGATAGGGGAGGAGTCGGGTCCTGCGGACGTCAGACAGCTACCTCGACAACTCCTGATAACTCTGGAAACAGCAACTAGCTCAACTAGGCTCCCGAAGTACCTGAATCTGCACACAAGGTGCAGGGAGTAAAGTGAGTACTTCCAACTCAGTGGTAATAGGCATGTATAATGTCTGACAGTAAGAAATCCCAAATATAGCACAAAGCAAAGCTATAACCAATTTGTCTACACATTCATCAATGGAACAACAACAAGTAATGACAGGTAGAACAAGCAAATAACAATGCATGAATGCAATAGAATGCACATGACCGCTACGGCGCGTAACCCGATCCATTTAACGTCGACGACGCTCACTGGGGGTGTGTACAGGCTCCGGAGGGGCTCCTACAGCCCAAGCGCAATATAATCATAGCATTCGCTGCGGCGTGCAACCCGGTCCATAATCAGTCCAGTTATGTATGCATGCAAGCCACACGGGCACAATCAAGTTTACCATTTTCGGTTCCATTTAACAGGTATTATAGTTTAAGTGATTTAAAAC
>MU784681.1:92427-106067 GCA_026770625.1 Nicotiana glauca
TGAAGATAAAAATATACAGGGAAAAATTGGGTATCAACAGCTGCCCCTCTTTACCCGAAAAGGATGAAAGAGTTGTCAGGTAAAGATATGATGACCAATTTTGACCGAGCGAAATGTTTTGAAGAAATTTGGCCACGATCTAGTTTCTTAGTTGCCTACATATCCATGGTCTTATAGGAATCATGCCATATGTAGTTGGGGATCCGTCAGCGGAGTATGCCGATGGAGATCTTTCAAGAACGGACGCAATACTCAGGTTAGGATGAATGGTTAAGGTCTAATAGGGCGGCGGGAACTGGAGCGGGATTGTTCGCCGGTTTACCTGCAAATAAGCAATACAAGTGTATATTGTGCGGAAATGTAAACATGATGCAAGTTCCCATCAGACCATGAATGCTTTCTTTGGACGGTTAGGATGATGTCCTCAGACCATGACGTCCTGGGCCATGAAGCGTATAATAAAGGAATCGCAGGCTATGAAATGATGCTCTCGAGCTTTGAGAATGATGCCTCCAAACCATGATGCCTTTGAATAATTATGTGCGAAAAATTAAAGGGATCTTCAGGCCATGACATGGCGTTCTCAGGCCATGAGAATGATGCCATCAAACAATGATGCCCTCAGATAATTTGGCAATATTTTAGCCCATGAAATGCAGTAGGTGGCGATCTATCAGCCCATGAAATGCAATAAGTGGCGATCTTTCAGCCATGCGAATGTAAATAAAGCGGAGATCTTTCAGCCATGCAGAATGTAAAATAAATCGGCGATCTTTTAGCCATGCACAATGTAAATAAGGTGGTGATCTTTCAGCCATGCAAATGTAAATGAAGTGGTGATATTTCAGCCATGCAGAATGTAAAATAAAGCGACGATCTTTCAGCCATGCAAAATGTAAATATCTTTCAGCCATGCAGAATGTAAAATAAAGTGGCGATATTTCAGCCAATGCAAATGTAAATGAAGTGGAGATATTTCAGCTGTGCAAAAAAAAAGTGGCAATCTTTTAGCCATGCAAAAAAATAAAGTGGCGATCTTTCCGCCATGCAAAAAAATAAAGTGGCGATCTTTCAGCCATGCAATCATAAACAAGGTGACGATCATTCAGCCATGCAATATGCAGATGGAGACAGTGTTTAGTCTCGGAAGGCAGAATGGTAGCCTTATGTAATGTAGAAAATGCAAATGGAGACAGTGTTTAGTCTCGGAAGCAGAATGGTAGCCTTATGCAATGCAGAAAATGTAGATGGAGACAATGTTTAGTCTCGGAAGGCAGAATGGTAGCCTTATGCAATGAAGAAATAAAGTAAAGTGGCAGATGGTAATAGAGTTTCTTAGCTGATAGCAAGTTTCGGTGTCGGGATTGCTGGGGATACTGTGATATATAGGATATTACTGGCGTGCTGGGCTGACCAATTGGTAAGTGCAACAAAACTGAGAGTTGAATTCATGAATCGATGTTTGTCTTATGATATGTGTTTTCGTAATCCAAATTCCTGCATCCAAAGAAAAATCGTGAGTTTTGTAGAGGGGAGGTTAGTTCGTATCCTTGCTGGCCTTGCATGACCTGTGCGGCTTTGTTCTGGTGATACGATATGCATTATTGGGGTAGTATTGCTGAATAGAGTGATTTTGATAACAAAAATGCATGAGTTTGTAAAAATATGACATAAGTATATATTTAAGAAATAGCTTTTAGATAAACCAACGATTGTGACGTGGTTCGGGACATTGCAACCTTTTTTTCTTCGAAATTTTGAGGGTCCTCCTCAAAATTCTGCCCCAGTTTAATGGGTTGATACTTCTGACGGCCTTTTGCGATGATCAGCTAAAATTACTTTGGAATTTTGACGGTCCTCCTCAAAATTCACCCTCAAAATTCTGCCCCAGTTTCCAATTATGGGGGAAATAAATTTTTTATTGAATTGTGACTGAACCCATAAGTCTGCCTACATATCGCCTCTTAAACGGGAATCAGGTCAGAAGTAGCTTAAATTACATCATATAGGAAAGCATAAGATTACACATAGTAACACTTGATTGCATTTGAATTGATTGGTTTTGGCCAAACTTCTCTGTCCATTTCTGCAAGTATAAGGGCTCCTCCTATCAGAACCCGGTGAACCATGTATGGACCTTGACAGTTGGGTGAGAATTTCCCTTTGGCTTCATCCTGATGCAAATTTTTTTTTCTTTAACACCAGCTGCCCCCGTGTAAACTGTCTCAGCTTGACTCTCTTGTTGAAGCCTCTGGACATTTAGTTCTAATAAAGCTGACCGTGACAAACTACTTTCATTCTTTTACCATCTATAAGAGCTAACTTCTCGTAGTGACTTTTCACCCATTCCGCGTTGTCGAGCTTAGCTTTCTATATGATCCTTAGGGAAGGAATTTCTACTTCAGCGAGAATGACAACTTCTATACCATAAACCATCATATTGGGGGTTTCCCCGGTTGATGTGCGGATGGTGGTACGATACCCCAATAGAGAAAATGATAGCTTTTCGTGCCACTACTTATGCTTCTCTTTCATCTTTCTTAATATTTTCTTGATGTTCTTGTTGGCGGCTTCTACAACTCCATTCATCTGAGGCCTGTAGGCTGTGGAATTTTCGTGTTTGATCTTGAAGGTTTCACACATGTCTTTCATTAAGCCACTGTTGAGGTTGGAGCCATTATCAATAATGATTGACTCTGGAATCCTGAATCAGCAGACGATACGGTCGCGGACAAAATCTACCACGACTTTCTTAGTCACTGCTTTGTAAGATGTTTCTTCGACCCATTTGGTAAAATAGTCGATTGCTACTAGGATGAACCTGTGCCCTTTGGAAGCAGCCGGCTCGATGGGACCAATAACATCCATTCCCCAAGCGGCAAAAAGCCATGGTGAGCTTGTTGCATTCAGCTTATTGGGAGGTACCTTTATCATGTCTGCATGTGCCTGGCAGTGGTGGCATTTTTGGACATACTGGATGTAGTCCGTTTCCATAGTCATCCAAAAGTAACTAGCCCGGAGTATCTTCTTGGCTAAGACAAAACTATTCATATGTGGACCGCAGGTCCCTGCATGGATTTCTTCTAGAAACTTAGATGCTTCTTTTGCATCGACACACCTTAATAATCCCAAATCCAGAGTCCTCCTATATAGGATTCCTCCGCTGTGGAAGAAATTATTGGACAGCCTCCGAAGTGTGCGCTTTTGAGTATGATTGGCAAGTTTTGGGTATTCTCCTCTGGTCAAATATTCCCTGATATCATGAAGCCAAGGTTTTCCATCTGCTTCTTCTTCAACATGGGCACAGTAAGCTGGCTGATTGTGGATCTTGACTGGAATGATATCGATGAAGTTTTTATCCGGATTTTGTATCATGGATGACAGGGTAGCCAATGCATCGACAAACTCATTCTGGATTCTGAGAACATGCTGGAATTCCATTTTTGTGAACCTCTTTCTCAGCTCCTACACGTGATGCAGATACGGGAGTATTTTACAATTCTTGGTTGCCTATTCTCCTCGTACCTGATGTATAAGCAGATCTGAATCTCCGATCACTAGTAGCTCTTGAATGTTCATGTCAATAGCCATCTTGAGTCCTAAGATGCAGGCTTCGTACTCGTCCATATTGTTAGTGCAAGAAAACCTGAGTTTGGCAGACACTGGATAATGCTGACCGGTTTCTTATACTAGGACTGCTCCTGTGCCGACTCCTTTGAAATTTGTTGCTCCGTCGAAAAACATTGCCATCATAGGATTATGCAATGTCTTCTCCTATGAATGATACTTCTTCATCAAGAAAATACGTCTTTAGGGGTTCATATTCTCCATCCATAGGGTTTTCGGCAAGGTGATCTGCTAGTGCCTATTCTTTGATCGCTTTCTGAGTTATGTAGACAATGTCGAATTCACTCAACAGGATTTGCCATTTGGCTAGCTTGCAGGTGGGCATAGGCTTCTGAAAGATGTATTTCAAAGGATCCATTCTTGATATGAGATATGTAGTATAGGCATAGAAGTAGTGCCTCAGCTTCTAGGCTACAAAAGTTAGAGCATAACATGTGCATTGTAACAGAGAATACCGGGCCTCGTACGGAGTGAAATTTTTGTTGAGGTAGTAAATGGCTTGCTCTTTCTTCCTATTTCATCATGCTGCCCTAGGACACAACCGAAGGCAGCATCTAATACTGCAATGTAGAGTAGAAAAGATCTACCTGGCTCAGGCGGGACTAAGATCGGTGGTGTCGACAAGTATTCCTTGATCCTGTCGAAAGCTTTCTAGCATTCATCAGTCAACTTGGTGGCGGCATCCTTTTTCAACATCTTGAAGATCGGCTCATAAATGACCGTGGACTATGCTATGAGTCGGCTGATGTAGTTGAGTCTCCCCAAGAAAATCATCACGTCTTTCTTCTTCTTTGGCGATGGAAGTTCCTGAATGGTCTTGACCTTTGATGGATCCAGTTCTATTCACCTGCGACTCACAATAAACCCAAGTAACTTTCTAGCAGGAACCCCAAATACACACTTTGTGGGATTCAGTTTTAGGTTGTACCTCCGCAGTCTATTGAAGAATTTCCTCAAGTCCTCCATGTGATCAATGAACTTCTTTAACTAAATGATGGTGTCGTCTACATCCACCTGGATTTCCTTGTGTATCATATCATGAAAAATGGTGGTCATAGACCTCATGTATGTGTCCCCTGCATTATTTAACCCAAACAACATCATCTTGTAGCAGTACATTCCCCATGACATAATGAAAGACATTTTCTCAGCATCCTCTTCGTCCATCCAGATCTGATAATGACCAGCGAAACAATCTACAAATGATTGCAACTCGTGCTTGGCGCAATTGTTAATCAGGATGTGTATATTTGGCAGGGGAAAGTCTTCTTTTGGACTGGCTCAGTTGAGATCCCGATAGTTGACACAGACTCTGACCTTCCCGTCTTTCTTTGGTACTAGAATGATATTGGCTAACCATGTCGGTATTCTACTACCTTGAGAACTTTAGCTTTGACTTGTTTAGTGACTTCTTTCTTGATTTTCAAACTCATATATGGCTTGAACTTCCTGAGCTTCTACTTTATCCGCGGACATGTTGGATCAGTTGGCAGTTTGTTTGCCACAATAGATGTACTCAGACCAGTCATGTCATCGAATATGTCCTCATATTCTTTTAGAAACTCTGTGTATTCCTTCTTTTCTAATGACGACATGTGAATGTTGATTCGTGTTTCTTTGACATTCTCTTCATCACCTAGATTAACAATCTCAGTCTCATCCAGGTTGGACTTAGGCATGTTTTCAAAATTCTCAACTTCCTCAACAATCTCTCTTGGTATGTCATCTTCCTCTGAGTCTATATCTGTTTGTTGTGTTGTCTCATTGCATGTCACAGTCATTGGCTCTTCAAGATAAGTAATAGTAATGCTGTATAAGTAAAGTAATAAGAGTAAGCTTTATAAGGAAAATAGAAATACCTTGATAAATTCCATAACTGTTTTTGAACATTGGAGATCTTATTGCGAAATTTAAAAATGTGAAAGGAAAGTTGACTAGTAAGGTAAAAGATAATGCATGATACTTGTTCAGCCTTGCTACCCCGAGGCTCGTCGGGCTCTGGTGGTCCAGTTATTGAGGCATGCATTGCTTACAGCCTATATGGAAGGGCCTTCCTCCCATTCCTCCTTGAAAATGACACAACAATCCATATCACCGTCTTCTAAGAACAAATTCCTTACTGCTGCTAGTGCTTTCTCTTCTTCTGACCCATAGATAACTTCGGCCGGTTGGAAAGTCTGTTCCAAGCGTGGTATTGGTTGCTCCAATGGATAGTATGGACCGCGCCATGGTGGCGACCAGTGGTTGAATTCCTTCCAAGTATACTCATACCCCAATCCGAAGTTGGTGCCATGTTTCTTGAGTTTGATAGGTTTAGCCATTCCCTGTAGGTTCTTGCCAAATCCTTTGCCAGGTTCGTATACGCTCTAGTTCAGTATGTTTTCAATTTTGTTGTCCCACCATTTGTCTTTATCAACGGTGTTGACTCGCTCGATGTGGGGGTATGTTTCCCCGCCTATCCTTCTTCTGCCTCATATTGCTGGGATAGTCTGGCGACTGTATATGGGATTGCTACCGTTGCCGTGAATGATCACCTCTTGGTGATTCCACTCAAACTTTACTGCCTGATGTAGTGTTGACACTATAGCCCCAGCAGCATGAATCCATGGTCATCCCAACAACAGATTGTAAGATGATGGCACGTCTATTACTTGAAAATCAATATCAAACCACGTAGGACCCATTTGTAAGCACATGCTGATTTTCCCAATGGTGGATCTTTGGGAACCGTCAAAAGCTTTTACGTTGATGGCCCCATCCCTGATCTCGTGCAGTCCCTTTACTAATATTCTGAGTGTGATCAATGGACAAATATTGAGGCTAGACCCTCTATCAATCAGAATCCTGGTGATAAAATAATCTACGCACTGCACGATGGTGTGTAATGCCTTGTTGTGACTAAACATTTCTAGTGGCAGCTCATCTTTATGAAAGGTGATCTTGTGACTTTCCAATACCTGCCCTACCGTGTTCGCCATCTCTCCTCCGGTGATGTTGCTTGGCATATAGGCCTCACTCAGCACCCTTAACAAGGCATTCTTGTGTGCATCGGAATTTTGTAGCAGAGCAAGGATAGAAATTTGTGCTAGTGTTTTGTTCAACTGATCAATGACTGAGTATTCTTTGGCCTGTATCTTTCTTTAGAGATTGTCGGGCCCAGTTTCAGTGATGGTTGGCCGACTAGAGTCCTGCTTGCTTGACTCAGCAAAATGTTCCTGGGTATAAACCCTACTGGTCCTCGTCATACCCTGTGCAGCAACAACTTCCTCGAATTTGACCTTCCTTTTTCTTCGTGCCTCAGCTGTGTAGTTCCAAGGTATGGCATTTGTATGGAATGGTGTTACTGCCAACATTGCCACTGGAATTGGAATGGCCATCTTTGCTCTGAACTGAGAATGCCCCTTAGGTGGTAAAACCGCAACTTCGAAGGGTGTAGGTGCATTTACTGGTGACATAAATTCGACCTCAATTGGCACTGGCATCTTTGTAGAGGATGGTGCTTCAAACTCAAGTGGCATGGACATGTTTACATCAGTGCCCGAGGGATGAATTTGGACTCCAATCGGATTAAGGGTGACTATTGGCTTCTTTGGATCGTCACCTTCTGTGATCAAACCAATCGATCTCTTGGGGTCCCAATCATCCTATATTTCAATCATATGAATGCCTCCACCCTTGTGATCTATCAGAGGGTTACTGCGGATATTCGGATTAGGCTCCTTTGCCACAATAATCTTGTTATCGATTAAAGCCTGGATCTTATCTTTCAGAGAGCGGCATTCATCAATGGTATGTCCTTTCATGCCGAAATGGTACGCACACGACTTATTTGGATTAACCCATTGAGAAGGGTTCTTAGGAGCAGTAGGGATAGGGGTGACGTAACCAGTAGTTTTGGGTCTTTCATACAACTGGTCGATAGGTTCAGCAATAGTTGTGTACTATTTTGGGGGTCTTTGGTCAATGTTTGGCCGACGTCTAGGGAAGTTTTGGCGTGGAGGAGGGGATTGGTAGTGGGATGGTTGAGTTTTGTAGGCTTGGTAAAAATGTGTTGGTTGGGAGTATTTGGGTGAATTGGGCTGATATGTGGGAGGTGATTGGTAAGTGAGTGGTGGAGTTTGGTAAGAGGGTGAGGGTGTTTGGTAGTTTGGGGTAGGCTGATATGTGATTGGAGGCATTGGGTATGTTTGGTATTTGCTGGGATATTTGGTTCTCTGTGCAACTATTACGGCTTCTACGTCCCTTTTTTTGGGCACACCGCCTGACTGTAAGGCCTTGTTTGTAGCTTGCAAAGCTTCAAAATTCGTAACCATACTGTTTTTGATGCCCTCTTCGATTCTTTCCCCCAGTTTTATAATGTCAGAAAATTTATGGCCTTCGATCATCATCAGCCTCTCATAATACTATGGGTCTTAGGCCCGAACGAAGAATTTGTTCATTTGCTCTTCTTCCAAAGCAGGCCTAACCTTAGCAACTTTGGACCTCCAGCGAGTAGCATACTTACGGAAGGTCTCTATGGGCTTCTTCTTCAAATTTTGAATATGGAATACATCTGGCGCATTCTCCATATTGAACCTGAATCTGTCCATAAAATCAGACGCCATGCTCACCCAGTTTGACCACTTCTTTGGATCTTGGCTAATGTACCAAGATAAGGCGTCTCCCTTCAAGCTCCTCATGAAAAGCTTCATGCGGATTTTCTCATCTTTTCCTACTCCAACCAATTTGTCACACTACGTTCTCAAATCCCCAGTACCGTCAAATATTTCGAACTTAGGAAGTTTGTACACCTCGGGCAGTTCGGCATCGGGCTGTATGCAAATATCTTTGTAGTTTAGCCCCTCAATTCCCTTACTACCTTCAACGCCTTGAATTCTGCTAGTCAACCTTTTAAGTTCTTCGGCCAGATTTATGATGAGCAAGTCCTTATCATTGAACTCGGGTGTGCTTGAGATGGGTTGGGTGGAGTGCGGCACAGTCTCTATGTAGATGGGGGTATTATGTTGGGTGTGGCAGTGGTCATTTGTGGAGTTCTAGAGTTCGGGGATGAGTAGTAGGGTGTTATTTGAGGTATGGCAAGTATTGAAATGGTGGTGAGGAGTGGGATGGTTTTGTTGCTTTGGAATTTTTTGTGGAGGTACATGATTCTGAGCATTTGGGAAAGTAACCTCTGGAGTGGTGAGGGATAACGACATATTCACCAGATTCCGGACTTGATCAAGTTCCTCCTGAAATTTCAACAGCTTTTGTTCCAGTTGGGATGCATTTTCCTTGGGGACCAGAGTACCATGAGTGACCTCTACCCGTTCAGTTGAGTTGTTCAAATTTTCCATTTTCCCTTTATTCTTGTGTCTGATAGGACTGAGAGGAGGAGTAGGTGGAGGGCCCCCGGATCTCATAAAATATGATGATGTTGCCAGAGTTCAAGAACTAACCTTTGGGGAGGGAATAAACAAGAAGTAAAACAAAAGGTAACAAGTGAGTGAGGAATATATATAAAATGTTGCAATATTTAAACACACAGTGCAGAATGTAAACTGTGTCCTAATTTGGGGACCTCTTTATGCCTGAGGTAGGCCTAGCGACAGTTGATTTGGAGAACTTAAAATGCTAACTGCCTCATTTCATTGATAAAAGTAGACGAATCCCAAATCGACACTAAAATAATAAGACATTAAGAGTTGCTAGTGGCCACTGGCCTTATTGCATTTTATAAAGTAGAAATGAAAACTCCTATCTATTTGGTCCCAGAGGGACCTTCCCCAGACTCGGCATCATTGGCTCCATCGAACAGCTTTCCTAGCTCATGCAGTCCCAATAACAAGTATACTCTAGCCAGATGTTCACCTTTATTTCCTTCAGCAGTTCGGCAGTCTTTGACCCACTTCAGAAACTTCTTTTCCAACTCCACTATACCTCGTTCCAAATACCTAGTCGTTTGTTGGCGCTGAAAGCCATATCCTTCTACTCCTCAATTAGTTTTTGATTGGCTTCCTGTATCTCACGGTGCTCGCTTTCGCATTCTCAGATTCGCTTGCGCAGATGGTTGTAATTGATCTGTGCTATGGCCTTTTAATCTATAATCCTGTTACCTCGAACAAATCCATGCTGGCCCAGACCACTATGATTATCCTCCAACCAGCCCAAATAATAGAGAGCACAACCTGCATGGTATCTTTCTGGTTCGATGGTATCCCTTCCCATGACAATCTTGCAGTGCCACATGTGCTAGGCCTGGCACCTGTAACGACTATCGTCATTCTGGAAGTCAGCCCGGAAGTGACTCATCTTGTCGACCCTGGGTATACCCTGCTTCCTGGCTGCTTGTCTCATAACGCGAAGAGGTATGTAAGGGTACGTTCCTCTTAAGCCGATTAGTATCAGGAAAGGTGCGTCCCTGGATCGGACGATGAACTCCTCAGTTGGGAACCACTTGAACATCCATTATACTTGGTCCTCAGTCAGATTCTCGAAGAGTTCGACCCATTCTCTAGCATTCACTGGTTGAGAGAACATGTTGGGCATGTAATTCATTCACTTTGGATGATGAAAAGCGATATGATCATCCCAGTCCCTTTGATGGATCTCTTGCCAGTACTCACCCTTTTGGAGATCTTCCATGAGCCAAAGTTGAAGTAGCAGATTAAAACATTCGAAGTGTTTGGCTCCCCGTTGACACCTTTCTAGAGCTCGGTATATTTCTGCAATGATCATTGGTATGAGACTGAATGGTTGTCCGTCAATTCCCTCTATTAGAGTTTTAGTTACCATAGCTAGTCTAGTGTGGATTCTTGCCTTCTTAGTTGGAAATACGATCAATCCCAGAAAGCAAAACATGAACACAAAGACCCTTCGATGAATATATCCCAATGATATGATGGAAAATTCGTTAGGATAGGTACGGTAGTATTTGCTGTGACCGTAACTTTCGTACAAATGATCAAAAGGGATATAGGAGTCTTTCAGACATGTCAATTCAGGATTTTTCTTCAAACCCATCATCTTGATGAAACCTCTGCTCTTGCGGTTCTCAGGAATTAACAAACTCGGAGTTTCCCATGGTATACCAGCTAGTCCCCCAATTTCTTCTAGTAAGGGTGTCAATTCAATATCCCCGAAGAGGAACACGGACCTCTCACAATCCCAAAATAAAGTAGCGGCTTCTATGATCTTGTTGTTGGGCTGGATTTCCAGGAGAGAAGGTAGGTTCCCTAAATATTTTCGGACAAGAGTCTGATCACTGGAGTGAAAATCCTTCCACCAACTTAGCAGTTTAGGGTGGATATTGGTAACCATGCCGAATCTGGGGACTTCGTGCCTCATATTTCTGCAAGACAAAGGGTTAGTCCCTTAACCCCACCAGACTCGACTATTTAATATAAAAAATTGGCATAAAAGTATTTAGTTCTCCAAATAAATGCACAGAACATGACGATGTTCGTTTGGGTTCTAGGGGAACCCAGTGGACTTTGGACAAGGCTATCTTAAAGAGTTATTATGCAGGTAACATAACTGACTCGGCTAGGTTTAACCATGATGCATGCACAATTTCAATCAGAGTAAAGTTTCTATGGGGTTTTAAACTGGTACCCTTGAGCGGACAACTCAAGAGGGAAAGGTGCGGAACCATCGACTACATCGTTGATCGACTAGTTTTATCGCAATATGCCTTTGCAGGATTCAGGGTGATAATATCGGAAGAGCGTAACCACTTATAATAAGCGTTGCTATATGTTTTAATTTGGCACGAGTGGAATATGATGTTAAAAATGATTATGCAATAGTTAAAGGCATGTAATCATGTATTTGAACATTAAGAAAGCAGTAAATACAACAGTTTCATAATGTAAAACAGTAGTAATGAAAAGCAGTAAAGAAAAGAAAAAGGAGAGAAGTCGGTTTTGCAATTGAAAAGAAAGTTGAATGCTTAAATGAAATAAACAAATAATTGCGCGTAAAGAAGCATAAATTCACAATAAAAGTCTGAAATGGTAAAAGCCTAAATATCCCCAGCAGAGTCGCCATGCTGTCGGGCCCTCTTTTCTCGCGAAATCGGGTTTACGACATTTGGGAGGACAACTCATTCTTTTTGGGAATTGGGTTTGATTTGAAGAGTCGCCACCTAATGATTAAGGTGCATTAGGACACCAATAGAGTTTTAACTCCAAGTTTGGTTGAATAACCAAAGATTGGGTAGGGGCTTGAAATTATCCCAATGGGAAGGTGTTAGGCACCCCTCAGAATCCACTAGTTTGGTTTCCGACCGGACTATTATTGGCAATTTCAGTACAATTAGCATATAGATAAATAGGGCTCAAATAAAAGGGGATTTCATCATATAAAGGTTACAAACAAATAAAGTTGGAAAGAACTAAAGAAAGCAGATTTTTCTTAAGGAAAGAGTTAGAAAGGAGGAAAATGGGTCCTAGGTTTATTAACAATATGGATCACCCCGCACAATGCCCGGTAATCACTCCTCAATGAGGGGCTATGCGTGGCATTATCGCGTGGTCATCATATCCATACCTACCCTTCCCACCCCATTAAGGTGTTAAAATGCATAAGGGTCTCGTTTACTTATTGCATGCTATTACCCGTCCCAATCGTATCAGTCCCGGAGGCATTTAGGACCACTAGTCCTAAAGGGGAAGGACATTTAGGCTTATTTGTGATTTTAAAGGTAAAAATTCTAAGGCGACATACAAAAACATGTATAGCAAGTTGAGGGAAAGCGTATTACAAGTAAAAAGGCTCAGATATACCTCCTTTTAAATAGAGAAAGCATGTAATTAGCGTGACTTACACATATTGTTTAGGGTTTTATTAAGAACTTAAAGGTTGAGGCAGACTGTTTATTACATAATTCAAATAAGAATCCCAAATCAAGCTTGCCTGTTGGTTGTAGTTACTAACAGAATTGATTTAATTTAAACTTTACTCTAAGGCTTGCCTAAGTGGGACAAGGATCCTATACGCATGGTATCTACTGAATTTAGAATGCGATAATAACAAACTAAATACACACTGGTTAAAAGATAGTCAGATTATTAAAGAAAGGCAAGTTTTATGAAGGTTGTAAGTTTTGCAAATGATGATGCATCGTTATTACTTGTTTTAGCCTTATATGTGAATGGAGTGGTTCATATTTCGATTAATAGTTACTATAGACATGCTTTCTATGCGTTATTGATTTTAATCCCTTTTATAGATATGGTAAAAATGCAGAAGCCTTATAGGCATGATATCTAGATGCTGAATTTCATTTAATGCCTATAAACATGATATCTAATTACAGTTGATTTGTTTAAGACTTATGAACTTGATTGGTAGATGAGGAATGGATACACAAGATTCAGAAGGCATATTTTTCTATATGCATATGCAAATTTCAAATTTCCAGATACTTATGGACATGATTTCTACACGAGAGAATGCAAAATTCAGAAATATCCATAGACATGCATCTATATGAGAATGCAGAATTCAGAAATACTTATAGGCATGATATCTATGTGAGAATGCAGAATTCAGAAACACCTATAAACATGATATCTATGTGAGAATGCAGAATTCAGAAACACCTATAGACATGGTATCTATATGGGAGAATGCAGAATTCAGAGATACCTATAGGCATGCTATCTGCCATTTGCATACATAGTTACTCGCCCTTTTTTCATTAGCCATCCCCAGGAGTTTATTACAAATTATTGCAGCCCAAAATAAAGTAGAAAAATATATCAAAAATTGAAAGTACAACAAAGGAGAGCCTGATTCAGACTTCATGTCTGAAATATGAGATAAACAAACTCCAAGAGATCATGATCCAAAGACTTTCTCCCATTTGGATGTGTCAAAGTTCCCTAAGAGCCTCAAAGGGGGACTCCGGGCAATGCTCACACTCAAATACATTATCAGATGTGGAAAGGCCAGCCCTCAAGTGTCCAAGTTCAGAGGGAACTCAAGGTCCCAAGGCAAGGCTCACAAGAGGGGGACAAAATTTAGAGACTAAG
>MU784681.1:107486-133838 GCA_026770625.1 Nicotiana glauca
AAAAAAGAATATGTGTGTTATGGATTGTGAGTTAAAGAGTTTTTTCAATTAAAGTGACAAAATTTGAGTAGGGATTATTTTATTGTTCAGAGTCGCCACTTGGAATTGATTTTTTTGGGTGTTCCAAGTCACCTTTTGTTTGAATCCCTAGTCAAAAGAAGATTTGACTCTATTATTATTAGTCTGCGAAAATAAAGTCCGGGTAAGGAGTTCTGTTGACCGGGAAGAAGATGTAAGGCGTTCCCCGAGTCCCGTGGTTCTAGTACGGTCGCTTTTATTGACTATTATTGGCTTGAATTAATTTTTAGATAAATATGTGCTTTATTTGATTTTATGTTTGCCTATATCCACTTTTATTATTGATGACTTTATTAACTTCAAACTAGGACGAGTATTCCCGACCTTTTTTTGCACTAGCCAAGACGAGTATCCCAGATCTTAGTTCGTGCGTCGCACCTAAAGCTGAAGCCTACTAAAAAGCAATTAAATAAAAAAATTATTTATTTGAAAGAATTGGAACAAGACGTGTCCTCATGACCTTGATATTTTATTTCTCTCTTTATTCCGAAGCGAGTCTTTCCGACATCGGTTAAGACAAAATTATTTACCTTAGTTAAGACGAATTGCTATAGAGGTTAGATTATGAAAAAAATAATTGTTCATCTTTATTATGAAAAAGAAAATACTTTTTTATAGGTTAATAGTTGTAGGACTACATATGATTATTATTGATATTGGACCTTATAACTTTATTCTTATTATCATTATTATTAATTAAAAGAATAAAATTAGTATGAACAAAACAAAAAATAAATAAATAAATTATGTGCACATGTTCCTGCCAATATACTTAGCACTCAAATTATTTAAGAGTATCTAAACTATTAAAATAGTTCAAAAAAATCTGATTTTTGGATTGATTATTATGGGAGAACATGACAATTTAATATTGGATCAGTTCCATCTATTTTAAAGAAATAGGCTAACTTCTTGATAAAAAAAAAATGGAACAACTTATTATGAAGTAAGCTGTTAGGACCAATAGTTAAACACAAATGTAACTCATTAGCTGATATGAGCCTATAGCTGAATAACTGCACAAACAATCCACACTATTTCCATGTCACTTGGAAGAAAGAAAAATTTCAGCTTTCACTAACTAAAGTACTAGTAAAAGAAACATGAAATCTAGAACGAACAATTGGATAACGAAAAATCAACTAAAGCTGAAAATAACATTGCTACAATAGGGGAATAATAAACTAGATCATTATTTGTTTCTTTGATGATATTAATCCCAACTTACAACAAGCAGAATGGCAGAGATTTTAAGCCAAACAAGACTCTTTTTCATAAACTCCATAGCTTCTATCCACTCCAAAGTCTTCATTAAATATTTAACATACTATTTCCTTTTCTAAAAATATCGCAAGAATTATATCGAAATACTACTTAAAAGTGGGAAAAAAAAATACTACAGAGGAAAAAAGCAGAGCAACAAAGTCATGGATTTAGCACTATGATCCCCAAGCTGAATTCAAAAGTAGAACTTCTGGCAAAACCCATTTAAAAATTCTCAAATAATATAAACATGCTTGAACCTTCATTGATTGCTATTACAAATCTGCATTACAAAGGATGAAGAATTACCTGAGATGTAGAAAGCACCAAAATACAGTAAAATGAAGTGAAATACCAACACAAATGACAGCCAAATAGCAACAACCAGCAACAAATCAGCAACTTTTAACCCAAGAAACAGCCCAGTAAAGACCCTTAAACTTAGTAACTTTAAACGAAAAAAGATCCCAACAATCAACTTCAATACTAAGCTTTTGAAAGGTTTTGCTCACAAAGAATGCACTCACAAAGCTCACCACTTTCAGCTTTTTATTAAGTATTTAGATCCTATTTTTACTCTCAAAGTGGCCTCTTTTTAGTGTATAAGAGATGTCTTTTTCAAGTGTGTTCAAGCAAACTTCAAAGATGTTCTCCAAGTGTCCTTTTTAGAGTGAAAGATCTTCTTTTAATACGGGGAGGAAAGGCTTTGGTACAGATTTTTGTTTGGCTAAAAATCTGTCCAAAATGATAGATTTTTGACCAAAAATCTATCCAAAGCCAGAATTTTGGTCAATGAACAGTTTTTCTTACAAATTGTGAACTGAATATTATACTCCAAAACAGTCCGCAACAGTAAAAGAAACCAAACCAAGAACCCCATATTCAAGTATTCTCTTTTCTTTCCCTTTCCTCTTAATTTCCCAAACCAGATTCTATGTTTAGACCAAACACATGACTCATATTACTCAAATCTTACTAAAAATACACTCATAATTGGTGAAGTGATAATACACTAAGTATTTCAACACAGACTATCATAAGCATTCAACCTATAGGTTATCACTTCATTAGAATAAATGAACTCTTGTCTTGAAAAGATCAATGACTCAACTAAATAAATTAACCATTTCAGAATGAATCAAGATCACTGATGCCTTTGAACAATGATCAATTAACACAAATAAACAAGCTAACTGAACTTCATAACCTATATCAATCAGTTAATAGAAGAACTAGCAAGCAAAACTAGGAGTTAATCATTCTGACTATCAAATGATGGTCTTGAAGCAACATGAAACAACCAAACTATCAACTGCTAACCCTAAACCAAAACACGATTTGAATCTAGCAAATACCATCTAGTTAAACATGAAAGGATAAAACAAGGTAAAATAACAGAATCAATCATGTTTCCCAGGATATACCAATCAAAACGGATAACAAAACTAATACAAACAATACTAAACAAGTGCATATTAACCAAAAGACTAAAACTTTGAAACAAAATTCATAATTCAAACTAATATACATGAGTCGAAACTAATACATAAACTACCTATAAATGATATAAACAAATTGAATCAAAGTGAAACTAATTGAAAAATACTACCCAATTACGTGAGATTAAACAAGATGGAAACTAAAATACGATCCTAGTCTTTATAACAGAACCAAAAATCAGAAAAAAAAAGAAAAGGAATAGGGTTATACCAAACGAGGGAAGTCGATGCCAAATCAAACGAGGAGATGCCGAGGACAACGAGCCATGACTGTCCGACATTGAAGCGCACGTTTCCTTTTAGCAGGCACCAAAACAAACAAGTTTTGGCATCATGCTAGAAGGGAACGAGTGCTTTTAAGTCGAGATGAATCTGTAGTTTAGAAGCACTGGTGGTCTTGGGTGGTCGCGGCAGCGGGGTGGTCGGCAGTGGTGGGCGGATTTTGGAGGTAATATTAAAGGGAAAGTGTAGATATCTTAGAGATATACATGTTCATGTGAGGCTATGTGGTGGGAGTCGCTGATTCATCATGAAATTGAGAAAGAAAGAAAGAAAATTTTAGAGGCTAGGGTTTCGGACTTGGCAGAGTCTGAGGGGGAGTTTGAGAATTTGGGTTAGAGATATGGAAAGAGGAGGAGGATACAAGGAGATGGAAAAAAAAGGTTGATTGGAGGTCGTCCACCGCCGGTGGGCGATTTCCGGCAGTGGAGTAGGGGCGGCGGGCGGCAGTGGTTCATTGAGAGAGGAGAGAGTAAAGAGAGGAATGATGAAATAGATAATAGGGAAAAAATAGGGGCAAATTTTGGCTTCTTAAGGTTTTAAATACTAATAATGAAGATCTATTTTGGACCATTCGATCAAAGGTCTACGAATGGATGTGATTAAATCTCTTATTCTTTAGCTAAAACAACGTAGTTTTGATCCAAAACTACGCTGTTTGGACCCTCCCCTGGCAGCCCGCTTGTTGACCGGATTTGGACGAAATGGGCTCAAATTTTGGCTCAATTTTAATTAAAATACACTAGTCCAATCCCTATATATATATATATATATATATATGTAGAAGAAAAAGATGGGGCAAAAATCAGGCATTTACAGCTGCCCCTCTTTGTTAGAAAACATGAAGAGTTTTCGTGCAAAGACAAATGAATGCCATGGGTAATTTTTGCTCGCATATCAACCCAATGGAAGCATTTTTTGAAAAACAAATGTGACCGAACCTTTCTTCTGAGGTTGCCTCCATATCCTTGGCTATAAAGGAATCAGGTCTGTGTAGTTGTGGGAAATGTTTTGGTAATAGGGAATACCAGATGCTGGAGTTAAGACTGCAGCTGCTATTGTTGTTGCTGCTACTGTTACTCGCTTCTTACATCAAAAAATAAAGAGGAGAGCACTATATATGTCTGCAAACTAAGAGTACAAAATTGCTATCTATGTGTCTTCTGGAGTCAAATCTTGATTTTTGACCTGCTCGCTTGTGTTGACCTTAAATTGGATCTTGATTCTCTTTGAAGAAAAGATTATGACTCAATCTTGATTGCTTGCTTTCTGGATCAGAATTTGAGAAAATGAAACTTGAGAAGCTGTGCTGCCGACACGATGTTAAAGTTAACTCCAAACTATCCTATGATCGTCCTTTTGATGATAACTGAAACTGTAAGCTTTGATCGATATAACCTGTGCACTGTGG
This sequence comes from Nicotiana glauca, assembly GCA_026770625.1. Classification (NCBI taxonomy): domain Eukaryota; kingdom Viridiplantae; phylum Streptophyta; class Magnoliopsida; order Solanales; family Solanaceae; genus Nicotiana; species Nicotiana glauca. The sequence continues at coordinate 112,017 of MU784681.1, forward strand.
CGAGGCCTGCAAAGCCATCAAAAACGAACAAAATGAACAAAATTTTCTGCCTTAGTTTGGCACTAGAAAAATTTTGTGAGTTATTAAAGAAATCTATAAACTATTTAATTTACTGAAATAAAGAAAGACATTAATATAAACTAGCTATGTGAGGATACGCAACCACAGGGTAGCACCCTGTGTTACCAAAGGCAGTGGAATTATAGCACAATATCCTATATTACTGAAAGTAAACGTAACCGGGTGTAGGCGCCTTGTACCACTTGGAAGGAATGTAATTATGGGTTGGTATCTTTGTATTATTGATAAAATGTTGGATCCCTCTAGGCGAAAAAGGTTCTACCTGAGTTAAGCTATGTAAAACACCCTGAGCGAAGAGTACTTCTACCCGAAAATATGAGCTGGATCCTCCTAGGCGAAAAAGTTCTGCCTGAGTTAAGCTATATAAAATGCCCTGAGCAAAGAGTACTTCTACCTGGAAATATAAGCTGGATCCCCCTAGGCGAAAGGATTCTATCTGAGTTAAGCTACGTATAACCCTGAGTGAAGAGTACATCTACCCGAAAATATGAGCTGGATCCCCCTAGGCGAAAGGATTCTACTTGAGTTAAGCTACGTAAAACACCCTAAGCGAAGAGTACTTTACCCAAAACTATGAGCTGGATCCCCCTAGGCGAAAGGATTCTACCTGAGTTAAGCTGCATAAAACACCCTAAGCAAAGAGTACTTATACACAGAAATATGAGTTGGATCCCTCTAGGCAAAAGGGTTCTACCTGAGTTAAGCTGCGTAAAACACCCTGAGCGAAGAGTACTTCTACCCGGAAATATAAGCCGAATCCCCCTAGGAGAAAGGATTCTACCTGAGTTAAGCTGTGTAAAACACCCTGAGCGAAGAGTACTTCTAATCGGAATATGAGCTGGATCCCCCTAGGCAAAATAGTTCTACCTGAGTTAAGCTGTGTAAAACACCCTGAGCGAAGAGTACTTCTACCCGGAATATGAGCTGGATCCCCCTAGGCGAAATGGTTCTACCTGAGTTAAGTTACATATAACACCCTGAGCGACGAGTACTTCTATCCAAAAATATGAGCTGGATACCCCTAGGCGAAAGGATTCTACCTGAGTTAAGCTGCATAAACACCGTGAGCGAAGAGTACTTCTACCCAGAACTATGAGCTGGATCCCCCTAGGCGAAATGATTCTACCTGAGTTAAGTTGTATAAAACACCCTGAGCTAAGAGTACTTCTACATGTTGGCTTAAAAAAGAGCTCAAAATATGCTGGTTATGTAAATACAGTCCATATATGCAGCACGATGGGTCCATCTTTCCCTGTGTCAATACAGTCATTATCGATTGCAGCAGACCGCCATGCAAGGAAGTATCTTCAATTATAGTATCTGAATAGATCCATTTTTAACTTGACAGTCTTAGTGGATCCAATTGTAACTTGGTACCGTACTGTAATTTGCTTAGATTTCTTGATTTACCCACATAAAAGGGATTTTTCCAAGAAAGTCACGGGTTCGAGCCGTGGAAACAACCTCTTGCAGAAATGCAGGGTAAGATTGCATACAACAGACCCTTGTGGTTCGGCCCTTCCCCAGACCCTACGCACAAAAATTCATAAGGCTAATTACAACAGACCCTTGTGGTTCGGCCCTTCATAAGACCACACACATAGCGGGAACTTAATGCACTGGGCTGCCCTTTTTTATTTTTAAGGGATTTTTCCAAGTTATTTTATTTCTCCCCCTTAAATGTAATGATATTTACCAAAAACAAAAAGGATTCTACCTGAGTTAAGATGCGTAAAACACCCTGAGCGAAGAGTACTTCTACCCGGAATATGAGCTGGATCCCCCTAGGCGAAATGGTTCTACCTGAGTTAAGCTGCGTAAAACACACTGAGTGAAGAGTATTTCTACCCGGAATATGAGCTTGATCCCCTAGGCGAAATGGTTCTACCTGAGTTAAGCTACGTAAAAAACCTTGAGTGAAGAGTATTTCTACCCGGAATATGAGCTTGATCCCCTAGGCGAAATGGTTCTACCTGAGTTAAGCTACGTAAAACACCCTAAGCGAAGAGTAATTCTACCCGGAATATGAGCTGGATCGCCCTAGGAGAAATGGTTCTACCTGAGTTAAGCTGCATAAAACACCCACCCTGAGCGAAGAGTACTTCTACCCGAAAATATGAGCTGGATACCCTTAGGTGAAAAGATTCTACCTGAGTTAAGCTACATAAAACACCCTGAGCGAAGAGTACTTCTACCCGGAATATGAGTTGGATCCCCCTATGCGAAATGGTTCTACCTAAGTTAAGTTGTGTAAAACACCCTGAGTGAAGAGTACTTCTACCCGGAATATGAGCTGGATCCCTCTAGGTGAAATGATTCTACCTGAGTTAAGCTACGAAAATGGAACGTTTGAATTGTAGTGATGCATGATAAAGAAATAAAAAAAATAGAGATTTTAAGGAGCTTATGTTTGGTGACAAATCACCATTCTGCACTGCTTTGTTCCTGCTTCCAACAAAGAAAAAATTATGAGTTTTCAAAGTGGCGGTTGGTTTGTGGCCTTGATGCCTTGAGTATTTTGATTCGCGGCTGCTGCTATCGAAGAACCGATCCTTTCAACACGGTACCGAGTTGCTCGACTGCTTTGTATCATTTTCTGGAGGCCTTGGCTTTCCAATGTTGCCCCAAACTGGTTCATACCCCGATGTCCATGGTGTCGCTACCCTTGTCTTTAAGGAAACACAATTTTTCTTATGAAGCGGGTCTTGCTCATGCAACTTTTCAGTTTCTTCAGAACACTTTGTTCGCTTTATCAAATGAGATCTCAGATGGATTCGTGCCTTCGTCAATGCTACATATGCCCCAAATTGTGCTCGATATTATGGAGAAACTGTAGCTAGTTTTGCAGCCATTTCTATGCTTCGCTTTGATGCAGGATTAGACCAAAAGGGACTCAAATAAAGTATGGGTAAAAACAGAACAATAATTGAAAAAGAAAAAGAATTGTTCTTAAACAAAAGGTGTCCCTTTCGGGGAAAGGAATGGGGAGACTTATCTGGAGGTATGTGCCGACTTCAACGAATCATGATAAGCATTTATGAATAGACGTCTGATCCGTCTAAACTGTCTAATTCTCAAAATCCGCAGCAAATGTTCATCTTGAATTTGTCTTAGTTGCGCTCATGTGGGAGAATCAAAGACTCTCATTTAGCTAGTAGCGCCCTTTGCAGGTTTTCGGTAACTAACCTCTCTCATTTCTCTTCTAACCGTCACCTTATGGTGCCCATCTGAGTTTTCACCAATAAGACTCTCTCATTTCTCTGTTCACTGTCGCCTTATAGTGCCCGTATGGGTTTTTATTGATAAGACTCTCATTTCCTTTTTTTTTCTTTTCTTTTTTTTCCTTTTTTTTGAATAAGATACTGCATAAGGGCATTGGGCAACTGAATTACAAATTTTGGTACCGTTTTTTCAGAAAAGCCGTGAAATAAAACAAACTTCTGCCCTAGTTTTGGAGTATTGGGAATATGGATTTTTTGTTCTGATAGGACCGAGCCCAGGGTAAGGCTGCCTACGTATCCTTTTAGAATCAGGTTGGACGTATTTCAATGACTCAAAGATTTGTTGTTGTTGTTTTTTTACAAGTACACAGGTTCCAAAAAGTGAGAAATAAGGAAGACAAATACAGCTCAAAAAGATTAACAGAAGGGAGACACCTATTTGGAATAGCGAGCAAATGATAGCCTTCGTGACTTCAATATGAGAAAATCAATGCGTGAAAATTCTACAGTGGGTATATATCAGACATAATATCTTTTGACTGCATATGCATTAATAGTCATGTCTGGTACCCGTCCTTCTTCATCTACCAAGTGCAAGGCCCCTTTCAGTTTGGGGCAAACTTTCCTTTAGCTTCTACATGGTGCAGAAGGATGCATTTCAAAACTAGTTGGACTACCTCAAACTACCTTGAGGGCACTTTCTTATTGTAAGCGCGTGCCATTCTTTGCTGGTATAACTGGCCACAACACACTGCTGCTAGCCGTTTTTCATCGATCAACATCAGTTGTTCCAATCGGGTCTTGACCCACTCTGTGTCTTGAATCTCTGATTCCACAAATATTTGGAGAGAGGGAATTTTGACTTCAGCGGGTATTACAGCTTCAGTTCCATATACAAGCAGATACGGAGTTGCACCAACATATGTGAGAATAGTCGTGCGGTATCCCAAAAGAGAAAAAGGTAACCTTTCATGCCATTTCCTGGAACCTTGGATCATCTTCCTAAGAATCTTCTTAATTTTGTTATTTGCCGCTTCAATGGCTCCATTGGCTTTTGGCCAGTAAGGGGTAGAATGGCGATGCATGATTTTAAATTGTTCGCATACCTCCTTTATCAAATGACTATTTAGATTGGCTGCATTATCAGTGACGATGGTCTTTGGGATACCAAAGTGACAGATGATGTTGGAATGAACAAAGTCTACCACTGCTTTCTTGGTGACTGCTTTGAAAGTAACGGCCTCCACCCACTTGGTGAAGTAATCAATTGCAACCAAAATGAATCTATGCCCATTTGAAGCCTTTATCTCGATCGGTCTAATGACATCCATTCCCCCAAGCAACGAAAGTCCAAGGAGAGGATATGGGATACAACTCCGAAGGAGGCGAGTGAATCAGGTCACAATGAATCTAGCATTGGTGACACTTTCAAACAAATCCGAAGCAATCTCGCTCCATAGTAAGCCAATAATACCCTTCCCATAGAATCTTCTTCGCCAAAACATATCCATTCATGTGAGGTCCGCATACCCCCGAATGTACTTCACTCATGATCCGCTCTGCTTCTGTAGAATCTATGCATCTCAACAAGTTTAAATCTAGGGTCCTCTTGTATAGAATTTCCCCATTCAAGAAGAAACTGTTGGCGAGCCGCGTTATAGTTCTTTTTTGATCTCCTTTGGCATGCTCTGGATATTCTCTTATTTTCAGTAATATTTTTATATAATGATACCATGGTTCACCATCTAGTTCTGTCTCAATTATATTGCAGTAAATGTGTTAATTCCAAACTTGGATTTCTAGTGGATCAATATGAGTGTTTCCTGGATAAGGGAGCATCGAGGCTAAAGTGGCCAAGGTATCAGCTAGCTCGTTGTGAAACCTGGGAATGTACCTGAACTCGATGGATTTGAACCTTTGCTCAAGTCTTGCACACATTGTTTGTACGGAATAAGCTTGATATCTCGAGTCTCGCATTCACCTTGGGCTTGCTGGATAAGCAAGTAATAATCTCCCATAACTAATAGTTCATGCACATCCAGATCGATGGCCATTTTCAAACCCATGAAACAAGCTTCGTATTCTGCGGTATTATTGGTACAAAAGAAATGAAGTTGGGCCGTTGTAGGGTAATGATGTCCAATAGGTGAGATAAGTATTGCCCCAATACCAACTCTTTTGATATTGACAGCCCCATAAAAATACATTTTCCATACAGGGTTATTGTCTGGAACTACTTCCTCTAGTGAGTTGACCTCTTTGTCTGGGAAGTATGTGCTAAGTGGCATGTACTCATCATAAACTGGATTCTCTACCAATTGATCTACCAAAGCCTGTGCTTTCATCGCAGTGCGAGTGACATAGACGATGTCGAACTCGGTGAGCAGGATTTGCCATTTTGCGAGCCTTCCCGTGGGTGTTGGCTTTTGGAAGATGTACTTCAAAGGATCCATTCTGGATATGAGGTAAGTAGTGTAGGCCAAAAGATAGTGTCTAAGCTTCTGAGCGACCCAAGTCAAGGCACAACATGTCATTTCTAAAAGGGTATACTTAACCTCATAATTGGTGAATTTCTAGCTCAAATAATAGATTGCTTGTTCCTTTTTGCCTGTTGCATCATGTTTCCCTAGAACGCATCGAAAGGAATTATCCATCACCAATAAATATAAAAACAAAGGCCTACCAGGTCCAGGTGGGACCAGTATAGGGGATTTTGACAGATAATCTTTGATCCTGTCAAAAGCTTTTTGGCAATCGTCCGTCCACTTGATAGCAGCATCCTTTTCAGCAACTTAAAGATGGGCTCGCACGTGGTTGTGAGCTCAGCAATGAACCCACTGATGTAGTTCAACCTCTCGAGCAAAATCATGACTTCCTTTTTGTTCTTCGGGGGTGGCATATCTCGAATGGACTTTATCTTAGATGGATCCAGTTCAATGCCTCTTCGGCTGACTATAAAACCAAGAAGTTTCCCAGATAGAACCCCAAATGCACATTTGGCTGGGTTGAGCTTAAGGTCATACCTTCGAAGCCGCTCGAAGAACTTTTTCAAATCGCACACGTGATCAACTTGTGTCTTTGATTTTATGATGCCATCATCGACATATACTTCAATCTCTTTGTGCATCATGTTGTAAAAATAATGGTCATGGACCTCATGTAAATTGCCCCTGAATTCTCTAAACCGAACGACATGACCCTGTAACAATAAGTACCCCATGGCATGGTGAAAGTAGTCTTTGCTGCATCATCCTCATCAATTAGAATTTGGTGATACCCAGCATAGCAATCCACAAATGATTGTATCTCATGCTTTGCACAATTATCTACAAGAATGTGGATGTTTGGCAAAGGAAAATTATCCTTTAGACTTGCTTTGTTCAGGTCCCTATAGTCAACACAGACTCTGGTTTTTCCATCCTTCTTTGGCACATGCACGACATTTGCCACCCAGGTGGTGTATCGGATAGCTCTGACCACATTGGTGCTCAGTTGCTTCATTATTTCCTCTTTGATTTTGTCACTCCTGTCTGTTTTAAATTTTAGTTATTTTTGTTGGACTGGTGAAAAATCAGGATTTGTATGAAGCTTATAAACCACTAGATCAGCACTTAAACACGGCATATCATCGTAAGACCGAGCAAACACGTCTCTGTATTCAAATAAAATTTGAATCGAGGCATCTCTGGTTTTTTGTTCAGTGTGAATGCCTATCTTCGTTTCTATAACTTCTTCATAACTTTCGATATTAATTGGCTCGGTTTCATTGAGGTTGGGTTTAGTCTTGTTTTCAAATTGTTCCAACTCTCATTTTATTTCCTCAACAACCTTATCTTCATCATATTCATCACATTCAACCTCTTGATGCATTATTTCGATATTAGACAGCTTTTTAAGACCTGGGCGTGAATTTCGCATGCATGTCATGTTATTAAAGTTGGCATTAACAAAACTGAAATGGAAATAAAATGACATGAATTAGAAAAAGGAAAAGATACAAAGCTTAATACGAAACTGAACTGCATTTCATTGAATTCGAAAGGATATAAGGGTTAACATCAAAACAAAACGACCATACTGAGATATTTGGATTACAACCATGAAAGTAACCCAAAATACAAAAAAGAAGCTGCAAAAGCAAACTACCAAGACTCCTTCCTTGTGGGGAGAGGAGTTGCTTCCCAGTTGGCGAGCATGGTGTCTGGGCCAATTAGTTGCATATCAGCACGACTAGTGCCTTCACCATCCTGGATCATATTCACTTCAGAAAACATCTGGCTAAGGCCATGGCAAACTTCATCAATGTTTGCATGCGCTGAGGAATTTTGACCCTCTTGGAGTCGTGGCTGGACAAAAGTGTAGAAAATGTGAGGGATAGGTTGTTGCAAGACCCATCCATACGTTTTGCAGTACTTGGCTTTGTTTTCATCTACTTGTGTTGGCCTAAAGACTAATCCAAAATTACCCTGGTTACCGAACGGAGAAATAGGCTCCGAAATTCCTTGCAATGATGCCCCCAAGCCTTTTCCTAGTTCATAACCTTGTCTCATCATAACTGCACCCACCATTACAGATGTGGCAGAAAGATGAGGATGTAGAATGGGCTTTCCTTCCTCAACATGGTCTACATCAACCACTTCAAAAGCCTGATAAACAATGGACTCAGACCCTTCTTTGGCCTCAATGCAAGGGATTAACAGGTCCTTATAAATGGAAGACTCGTCTTCCCTATGAACGATAATTTCTTACCTGTCATGTTCAAATTTGAGCATCTGATACAAGGTGGATGGCACAGCTCGGGCCGTATGGATCCATGGCCTTCCAAGAAGAAAGTTATAAGAAGTGGCCATGTCCACTACTTAGAAGACAATCTCAAAGTCAACCGACGCTCAATCATCATGGTGAGGTTGATCTCCCCAATGGTATCTCTTGCTAAGCCATCGAAAGCCCGAATGCGAATATTGCTGGGTCGGATTCTATCTGTATTGATCTTCATGCTTTTCAAGGTAGAGAGAGGGCAAACATCTACACTTGAGACTCCATCAACCATGACTCGCTTTATATAATGTCCCTCATATTTGACCATCAAGTTCAAAGTCCTATTGTGCTCGGCTCCCTCCTCGGGAAGTTCATCATCAGTAAAGGAGATCCTGTTCACCTCAAAAAATCAATTGGCCATCATCTCTAACTGATTTACTGTGGTCTCCTCTGAGATATGTGCCTCGTTCAGGACCTTGATTAGTACACGGGCATGCTCTTTGGAATGTATGAGCAGAGATAGTAGAGAGATTTGGGCAGGAGTCTTTCTTAGCTGGTCAATGATTGAGTAATCCTGAACTTTCATCTTTTTCAAAAACTCTTCCGCCTTTGCTTTAGTGACAGGTTTCCTTATTGGCAATTGGCCATCTTTGATTTGCTTGGCCTTCATCAACTCTTCTGGAGAGTAACATCTCCTAGATCGAGTCAAACCTCCAGTTTCCCCCACTTCCTCTATGATTTCCTTGCCTTTGTAGGTCATCATAGTTTTGTTGTATTTCCAAGGAGTGGTTTTTGTGTTGGTCACAGGGGGTTGCACGACAGGTTTGATTATGATCGGCTTTGTTATACCATTTGTACCACCCTGATTCTGCCTTGCATTGGGGTAGCCTCCAAGTATATACAACATCAAGATTTTTGGAACACATAAAGTTGCCTTATTTGAGCTTTGGGTGCCTTTTACAATCAATGGCATATCTCGGCTGGGACTTACTTGCAGACCTGTTCCTTCTTGAATTGCACCCACTGTCATTTCTGCTCCACCGACCAACTTGTATTCTTGATCTCGCCCAATCATTCCCACAAAATGAAAAGCATTGTGTGCTGGCAACGGGTTATTTGTCACATTAGGAGTGTCCTCGCCATTTGTCACTACAATCAATTTTTTAGAAATGAGTCTCTCTATGGCTTTTTTCAGAGTCCAGCAGTCATTAGTGCTATGCCCCGGGGCACCTGAATGATATTCACATCTAGCATTTGCTTGAAATCCATGCAAATCAGGATGCATATGGTGGGGAGTGATAGGTCCAATCACTCCCAATTGCTTCAGCTTTTGGAATAGACTAGAGTATGATTCGGCCAATGGATTGAATTTTCTGCCGGCCTCTGCTCTCGACCATAATCCTGCCTGGGATGAGCATTGTAAGGTGCTCAAAAATTTTGTTGTTGAGGTCGGGGGGCTCTCCTAGCTGGTGCCCGTACCTGCTGATTGGGAGGTCGAGCATATGATTAAGCATTGAACACTATATATTATGGTGGGCCCACAGAGCATTATGGGATTGGCGGGGGATAATAATGTTGAGGGTAGCTGGATTGCCCCTGCTAAACTTGCATATAAGGGTGTGATTCCCCTCTTTGAACTTCCCTAAATCCCGAAGCCATCATGGACCCTTCATCTCTCTTCTTTCTATTTGCCAAACCTCCCGACCCATTTTGGACAGCTTGGGTGGTGGCTTTGAGAGTAGCTTGACTTACAATTCTGCCAGTATTGAGGCCATTTTCGACCATCTCCCCTATTTTGATTGCTTTTGCAAAAGATCTACCCATCACAGACATCATGTTCTGAAAGTAATCAGGCTCTTGAGCCTCCCGAAAAATAGTGATCAACTCGTGGTTATCCATGGGTGGCTTAACTCTAGTCGCTTGCTCCCTCCATTTGATGGCATACTCCCTAAAGCTTTCTATCGACTTTTTCTTCATATTGGACAAGGAATTACGATCCGGCGCGATGTCAATGTTGTTCTGAAATTGTTTGACGAAGGCGTGGGCCATGTCATCCCAAACATGCCAGTGAGAGATATCTTGGTCAATGAAGCATTAGGAAGCTGCCCTACAAGGCTTTCCCCAAAGTAAGCCATCAACAGCTCTTCCTTTCCTCACGCACCCCTCAGCTGGTTGCAGTACCTTTTCAAGTGGGCGATAGGGCCGCCGTCTCTATCATATTTCTCAAATTTTGGGGTCTTGAACTGTCGTGGCAAATGGATGTGAGGGAACATGAATAGATCACTGAATGAAACACTTTTGTGACCACCTAGTCCCTGTATATTCTTTATATTCCATTCAAGAATTTTCATTTTCCTAGCCATCTTATCTGGCTCCACCATCGTGGTAGGCTTCTTATTTTCCACTTGTGACTCGTACTGAGGAATTTGATTGTATGGAGCCGAGACCTCGAAAGCCATATTTGGAGAATAGTATTGGCCATCATAAGCATGAGATGGTGGCTCATTGTTTGGCCTCATCACAGGAGGTTGTGGAGGGATTGTATATACCAGTGCGCTAGACACGATGAGAGGGGTGTTCCTGACTGGTGCGACTGGAGGTCGCATGTTAGAGGTACCGAGAGCAGCATGGAGGCTGTAGCTTGGCACATACCATTGTGGTAGAATATGATCTCTCGTTGCATGAAACGGTGTTTGAGTAACCTGGGGTATGGTGGAAGTTCCCTCTAAAGGACCCTAGGGTGGAGGTACATCTGACAGTTGTTGTCTCAATTTTCTTATTTCCTCCAAATCTCGCTCAACTGACTGATTGTCACTAACCAACTTAATTTTATCACTGTTATCCATTACCACTGCTCCCTTAGATCTTGTGAAGTAATGATGTGCTGTCAGTTTCACCACAAACCAACCACCTTAAGCTTACTATATTAGAGGCAACAAGTGTGTTAGGGTTAAGCATTTTACAGATAGGAATCACATGTAGATATGCTATGCTCCTAAAATATCACCAACTCTAATATGCTTTTGGAAGGCTTCATGTTTCATTCCGGTTTATCGGTTCATTACTTATTGATACTATTATTTCCTCCTCTCTTTTTTCTTTCACTCACCTCGTTTTGATCCCTCACTTTAGAGTCATTTGAAAAATATTTGATCGAACCTTTTGTGGGTTGTCTACGTATCATGTCGTCGCATGAATCAGATCATTACGTAGTTCAGGTACAAGACCTTTTTTTTACAAAACAAACATCTTTTTGGTTCATTTTAGAATTTTTCTAAAGAAAAATATTTTTCATTGATTTTCAATATAATTTTATACAAGACTCAAAAGCAAGAGTTACTAAAGATAAAACAAGACCAAACCTGACTCAAACAGACTTTTTAGGATAAAAGGCAAAATAACAAGTCTCAAAACACCAAAAGACTCTTACATACTCAAAAACAACAAAAGCATCATGAAAAAGGACTGATAACTAAAAGAAGAATTTGATCCCTGCAGTAGAATCCACCAGTATCACTGTAATCAAGGATCTTATTCCTGCGCCTGACCTCCAACATTGTGGTTTATCCTCTCCAAGTCTGCAGATATATGACGAGCAATGTTCAATGATATTTTTGCAAACCGCTCGGGCGTCATTCCCTGACAACTCCTGCATGCTCTTGAGGTATATGTGGCTACCTCGAGGATATTTCCTTTTAATGTATTCCTGAGCCACATGCAACTCTTGATTTTGCCGACCATGGGTCTCAGCTAGATCCAGCACATCACGCTCGCGGTCCAAGGCCATATCTTTTTGGCGCCGATTTTCTAGTAACTCCCCCTCTAATCAATTTATCATACTCTGGTAGTGATGTCTTTCTACTTCAAACTCTGTGATCTGGCTCTCCTTGCTTGATTTAACTCCCTCTAGCTGATCTCTTAAACCTTTGATTAGTGGAGCGTAACTCATGCGCTCATGATCACGGACTACCCTGAACTAGGCTTCTCTTTTTTCTTGTTGCTGAGCGATTGTAACTATGTTCTTCTTTCAAATTTGGGAGTTGAGTGCTTGATTCTCTCGTTCCCACTGAGCTTTCTCTTTCTCAAAAGCATCATACAATAAATCCCTGTCTACTTTAACGATTCCGAGCTCTTCTTGTAGTGCTCCAAAGTTAGATTCATAACCCCTTTTCATCTCTTCCGTAGCCAGCCCAACTCTGTTTCGAATCTCAGCCTCCCACTCTGCGGTGCTCTTCATGACTATCCGTGGTCTATCTGCGGGAGCATCTTGATTATAGAACCACTCAAGATAAGAAGGATTCAACTCACCCCTTCCTTGATCTGCCACCATGGTGCCACGCTCGAGTATCTTAGTACCATTCCAAACACGTTGAGCATAAGCTTTATGAATGGGATCCTCCGATGTTGATTCCCAGATAAAATATTTCCATAGTCTCTATCGGGAGCACTATTTGTTTGTGACCCAACTGATGTAGAACTCTTATGGGAACATATGGCTGATAACCTCGAAGCCCATTCAAGATCAGAAACGGATGGCAAGATGACTTATAGATGACATATTCTGCGGTGAACCAAGGATAATTACATGCGATCTGATCATCTGTTAAGGAGCCAGGATACTCTTTCCAATCATTGACACTTTCTGAAAAAATGCGGATCTCCAGCTCACTCTTCAATCTAGCATTATACTGACGAACATGATTACCCCAACAAGTACGATGGTCTACCAGATAAGGACGATGGAAAAGATGATCCATGAACCACATCTGGAGCAGGAGGTTGCAACCTTCAAAGAAACCTTTTCCTTCCCAGCACCTGGTCAAGGCACGAAAGGTATCTACTAACACCATTGGAAGAATGGAGGAATCATTTCTTTTCACCACGACTGTTTCTATCCAAGATAACTGAATGTTGATCTTCTGATCCTCTCTTGGGAAGACCATGCACCCCAAGAAAGCTACAATGAAAGCTTTCCGTCCATGTCCTCGCCATGTGTGCTGGTTCTATTTGTTAATTAGCTTCTTTCCATATTCTGAGAACCCCTTTTCATGCCCGTACCTGTCATACAAGAAATCTAGGTGGACCTGCCCTTGCACCACATATGCTATCTCGGTGTGGCTGATCCACATCTGCTCCAGGAACTTGGTAGTAGTAACGTCCCTGGGAGCTAAAAGTCTCTTTGTTCGACTCTTATGCCCCAGATCGGCATATTCAGCGAATTGCTCCAAGGTAGGAGTCACTTCAAACCCATTTGAGATGAAACACATTATTCTTCGGGTCCCAAAAATAAACCAAAGCCTCGATGAGATCTCGTTTGGGCTCAATCTCCAAAATGTTTACCAAGTTTTTCAAATAATCTTTGATCTTTCCTTGCTCAAACCCATCCATGTTGTTCCACCATCGCTTCAATAAACTGGGCACTTTGTTGACAATCTTAAATGGTGAGTGCTCTTTATCTCTCGACCTCTTTTCAGGTCTCTCACTAACTGAATTCATATCGTACCTATATAAATAAAATATGAGGTCAAGTCTTAATCTAAACTCAAACAAATAACACCAAGAAGACTTTTGGATAAGACAACGGACAGACTTCTTATGGGAGGAGGGCTAGACTCTAGATGGATTACCCAGGTATCTCGCCGAGGAAACAGAAATGGCCGGACAAAGCACAAAATGATAAAAAGTGACAAAGAGGACAAGATGGTTATTTTTATGAAAATGGCTCTTCAGTACGTCCAAGAAAAGTATTTAGGCTGTCCCGATAAAAATAATTGAACACATGGATAAGCGAGTTAAAAATAAATAAAGCTTATTTTTTACGAAAAAACCCCATTTCAAAAAAGAGAAAAAAAAATTGTAAGGTTGATTTGAAAAAAATGGCCGATAACAAAGGACAGCATGACAAAAACTAAATGACTATTTTTTTTACAAATATAGCCATTCGACACTTTCGAGGGAGGTTGAAAGGCTGTCCCGACAAAAATGGATAAAAATAAATACAAAATGGTAAAAGATGTCAAGAAGGAGCAAAGTAATCGTTTTGTACGAAAATAGCCCTTCAGCGCTTTCGAGAAAGGTTTTAAGGCTATTTCAGCAAAAATGGTTCAACATTGGGAAAACAGTAAAATATTAGCTAACTTTATGAAAACAGCCATTCGGTGGTTCCGAAGAACGTTTTGAGGTTGTAAAAAATATGATCAGACGCAAAAAAAAAAACAAAGACAAAAAGCAGGAATACTATTTTATTATTACTATTTCTTTTAAATTAAAAAAATTGAAAAATATTATGGACACACCAATTTTGAAAACTCTTGCCAAAATGGGAGCCGAACCCGATGAAGGTTGCCTACGCACCGCACTGAAATTGTGAGAATCGGACATGCGTAATTCAAACCAAGACTAGACCACTTTTATTTTATTTTTATTTTTTTATTTGGTAAAAATGAATTACCTGTACAAAATTGGGGGAATGAATTTTTTTTTTTTTGCTCAAATAATTTTCTAAAGTCGGTCAACAAATGCAAGCAAGCCTTCCAAATGATGCAACAAGTAGCACATAAGTGAACATAATGGTCTCAAAAAGAATACATGTCTTATACGAACCCGACCCCTATGCCGAGCTTTACTAAGTCAAATGCATATGATGCAACAAAACGATCCTACTAGGGATAACCAGGCATGTGGCTTGTTCTTCTAGGTTTTAAAAGTCTTAGGGGATGAGGCATATCTAGACTGGCCATAAAATGAGCAGACAACTCTAGTTGGGAAGGGGTAGCATACCAGGAGCAATACTTCTCCGACTTAGCTACTAGACCCTCCCCGTTCTTAAATATGGGTGACTAATAATCCTTCACTGGAAGCCCAGGCCCACCGGCTTTATCTCAATAAATAATGGGACGCGTATCCGCGATTCCCGAGATTGTATTCAGAAGACTCAGAGGGGGTGCGCAAGAAGACAGTTTATAATACAGTTCAATAATATCAAAGCGGTAAACAGTAAGCAAGTAGCACATTATGCCCAAATAGATCACAATTATATACAAAAAATTAATAAAGCCAAATAAAGTCAATGTACAAGCTCGAATTCTTAAATATCCCCAGCGTAGTCACCAGAGTCGTCACACCCCTTTTTGCCACCCCCAAAAAGAATATGTGTGTTATGGATTGTGGGTTAAAGAGTTTTTCCAATTAAAGTGACAAAACTTGAGTAGGGATTATTTTATTATTCAGAGTCGCCACTTGAAATTGATTTTTTTGGATGTTCTAAGTCACCTTTTGTTTGAATCCCTAGTCAAAAGAAGGTTTGACTCAATTATTATTGGTCTGCAAAAATAAAGTCCGGGTAAGAAATTCTGTTGATCAGAAAGAAGGTGTAAGGTATTTCCGGAGTCCCGTGGTTCTAGCACAGTCGCTTTTATTGACTAAAATTGACTTGAATTAATTTTTAGATAAAACTGTGCTTTATTTGGTTTTATGTTTGCCTATGTCCACTTTTATTGTTTATGACTTTATTAACTTCAAACTAGGACGAGTATTCCTGACCCCATTTTACACTAGCCAAGACGAGTATCCCCGATCTTAGTTCGTGCGTCGCACCTAAAGCTGAAGCCTACTTGAGAGAAATAAATAAATTTTTTATTTATTTTAAAGAATTGGAACAAGACGTGTCCTCGTGACCTTGACATTTTATTTATGTCTTTATTCTGAATCGAGTCTTCCCAACATCATTTGAGACAAAATTATTTACCTTAGTTAAGACGAATTGCTATAGGGGTTAGATTATGGAAAAAGTAATTGTTCATCTTTATTATGAAAAAGAAAATGCTTCTTATAGGTTAATGGTTGTAGGACAACATATGAATATTATTGATATTGGACCTTATAACTTTATTTTTATTATCATTATTATTAGTTAAAAGAATAAAATTAGTATGAACAAAACAAACAATAAATAAATAAATTATATGCACATGTTCCTACCAATATACTTAGTGCTCAAATTATTTAAGATATCTAAACTATTAAAATAGTTCAAAAAAATCTAATTTTTGGATTAATTATTATGGGAGAACATGACAATTTAATATTGGATCAGCTTTATCTATTTTAAAGAAATAGGCTAACTTCTTGATAAAAAAAATGGAACAACTTATTATGAAGTAAGCTGTTGGGACCAATTCTAGTTAAACACAAATATAACTTATTAGCTGATATGAGCCAATAGCTTAACAACTGCACAAACAACCCACAATATTTCCATGACTTGGAAGAAAGAAAAAATTTCAGCTTTCACAAACTAAAGTACTAGTAAAAGAAACATGAAATCTAGAACGAACAATTGGATAATGAGAAATCAACTAAAGCCGAAAATAACATTGCTACAATAGGGGAATAATAAACTAGATCATTATGTGATTCTTTGATGATATTAATCCCAACTTACAACAAGCAAAATGGCAGAGATTTTAAGCCAAACAAAACTCTTTTCCATAAACTCCATAGCTTCTGTTCACTCCAAAGTCTTCACTAAATATTTAACATACTATTTCCTTTTCTAAAATATTGCAAGGATTATATTGAAATACCACTTAAAAGATGGGAAAAAATACTACATAAGAAAAACAGAGCAACAAAGTCATGGATTTAGCACTATGATCCCCAAGCTGAATTCAAAAGTAGAACTTCGGGCAAAACTCCATTAAAGATGCTCAAATAATATAAACATGCTCGAACCTTCATTGATTGCTATTACAAATCCGCATTACAAAAGGATGAAGAATTACCTGAGATGTAGAAAACACCAAAATACAGCAGAATGAAGTGAAATTCCAGCACAAATGACAGCCAAAACAGCAACAACCAGCAACAAATCAACAACTTTTAACTCGAGAAATAGCCCAGAAAAGACCCTTAAACTTAGTAACTTTAAAAGTAAAAAGATCCCAACAATCAACTTCAATACTCTTATGCTTTTGAAAGGTTTTGCTCACAGAGAATGAACTCCCAAAGCTCACCACTTTCAGCTTACTATGTGACGACCTGACCCGTCGTCTCATATGTTGTTGCTCCGTTTTCCCCATTTCATACTTCTTTATATTTCGTTATCGGTAGGTGGTGTGTTAGAATTGATTTGGATTGGTTTTGATGAGAAATGAAACACTTAGTCTCTTTAAGGAAGGCTTAAGTTGGAAAACGTCAACCGGATGTTTACTTATGAGTTAGAAGGTTCGGATGTGATTTTCGATGATTTGGTTAGCTTCGGAGGATGATTTGTGACATAGGAGCATTATCGAAATTGATTTTGGAGGCCCAATGTAGAATTTGGCTTGGATTGGCGAAGTTAGTATTTTGGCGAATTCCGGTTGATAGGTGAGATTTTGATCCGGGAGTCGGAATGGAATTTCGAGAGTTTTTGTAGCTTCGATATGTGATTTGTGATGTGTGTGCAAAATTTCACGTCATTCGGACGTCGTTTGGTCGGATTTTTGATCGAATGCGTGTTTCGAAATTTTTTAAAGAACTTAGGCTTGAATCCGATGTTAATTGATGATTTTAGAGTTGTTTGATGTGTTTTGAGGATTGGAACAAGTTTGAATGATGTTATGGGTTATGTTGGTGCTTTTAGTTGAGGTCCCGGGGGCTTCAGGGTGATTTCGGATGGCTATCGGGGTGAAATTTGAGTTGAGGAATTGCAAGTTGCAGCTGGTACCTGGTATTTTTGCTTATGCGGAAATGGACCGCAGAAGCGCTTCCGCAGAAGCGTGAGGAGGGTCGCAAAAGCAGCTTATGGCCTAGTAGGGTAGTTCCGCAGAAGTGGAATATTTTTCGCTTAAGCGAGTCCGCAGAAGCGGACAGGCGATCGCAGAAGCGATTTTGTCCTGGAGGTGAAGTTCCGCAAAAGCGGGAATTATGTCGTAGAAGCGGCTTTGGACTTTAACTAAAATTCTGTAGGAGCGGAAAAATGACCGCAGAAGCGGTATCGCGGAAGCGGGTATGGGGACCGCAGAAGCGAAAACCCCTGGAGTCAGAAGGGTTTTATATTCATTTTGTTCCGCGAAGCTTATGTTATTTTCACCATTTTTGACCAAGCTTTAAAAGATTTGAGGCGATTTTGAAGTGGGATTAGCGTTAAGTTCCTTGGCCTTAATATACGAGATTATGTCAGATTTAACATGGAAATTGGTTGAAATTCATTAAAAAGGGGTAAAGCTAGGGCTTGAGTTTTGATGTTTCATGTTGGGATTTGATAGGTCATTTGAGCTCGGATTTGGGAGTTCTTGGTATGTATGGACTCGTGGCGAGACGAGGAATCCGGTAATGTAAGTTTTGTAATTTTCAAGAAGCGGGCCCGGGGCTCGAGTTTTGCTAGTTTCGAGATTTTTGCTATTTTTCGATTGTTTTCGATTGGGTTATATTCCCTTAGCCTATTATAATGTATTCGCTCTGATTTTGGTTAGATTCGACGCATGTGGAGGCCAATTTGAGGGGCAAAGGCATCACGAGCGAGGAATTTCACTGGTTCGAGGTGAGTAATACTTGTAAATGATATCCTGGGGGTTTGAAACCCCGGATTTGCACATCATAGTGCTGTATTGAGGTGACTTGCACGCCGGATATGAGCGTGGGATAGAGCACCGTTGGGGGACTGTGACTTGGTCCATCCCGGTTGTTGATTGTTACCGCGTATTTGACTGAAATTATTTGTTATCATCATAATTTGGGCTGATTTCCATGTTTGGGGCTTCCTGCCAACTGTGTGAATCCTTCGGGAATTGATATCACTGTTTTTGCATTACTTGCATATTATTTCATCTGCGGTCCAAGGTTTTCATACTAGTTTGCAAACTCAGCCATTTTTCTAAGATATAAAAACTTAAACAATATTTTATTGACGTTTTGAGCTGAGGACTATCATGTTAATATTGCCCAAGTGGCTTATGTGCATTTTTGGACTGAGCATGGATCAAGCTGCGCGCCGCAGCAATGTTATAGTGATTTCTGAATATATGAATGGCTCGGGCTGCACGCCGTAACGATGATATATTGATATTGAGGCCGAGAGCCTGTTTAATGCCACGATATGGATGATATTGCGTTTGGGCTGTAGGAGCCCCTTCGGAGTCTGTACACACCCCTAGTGAGCATCGTCGATGATAAATAAATGGAGTGGGCTGCACGCCGCAGTGAGTACTCGAATGTACCATTTTTTGCATTGCATTGCATTCATGCATTTGTTCACTATTTGTTGTTTGTGTTATTTCTTGAGATATCTGTTTGCTATTCTGGTATTGTCTAATCACTCTTAATGAGGATAAATCTTAGACAGTGGTAACAATGACACTGTATGATTCGTTTGGTCAGGTAACAGTGGCTGACCGGGAATAAGAATATTTCCCGAGGGGCGGGTCTCTGTGCATAGTGTCACTAATTGCTGAAAATTATTTTTTGCAACTGTTGAAATGATCATCTTCAAAAAAGGTTTAAAGCTGAGCCAAGATACTCTGAAAGGTTTCACAGTTTTCACTGATTTTCTCAATTTAAGGGCTTTTCATTGCTTCTATACTGCATGGTGATCTGTTATACGTGATTTCTTGCCGCTCAGTTATTATTTACTTTTATTACTCACTGAGTTGGAGTACTCACTTTACTACCTGTACCTCGCGTGCAGTTGCAGGTATTGTTCACCTGGTAGCGGGTTATTAGCTGATTGAAGGTACTACTATTGTGGCTGAGCATGGTGACCGCCAGCGTTCGCGGCACCGGACGCTGTCTTTAAAATTCTAGAATTTATTATTGTATATTATTAGCCGTGTAGTTGTGTTCAGGCTTCTTTAGATGCTCGTGACTTGTGACACCCCGATTTCGGGCTGAGTTGGGATGGTTCCCTGTTATATCATTTTCTTCCGCATTTATGATAATGTTATCTATTGTTTTCGACTTATTCTTGCTAAGAAATTGTTAAAAGAAGTATTGTTAATTTGTTGGCTGGACTTGTCTTCACGGGAAGCGCCATCACGATCGGGTTTGGGATTTGGGTCTTGACAAGTTGGTATCAGAGCCTAGGTTACTAGGTCTCACGAGTCATGAGCAGGTTTAGTAGAGTCTCACGGATCGGTATGGAGACGTCTGTATTTATCCTTGAGAGGCTGCAGAACCTTTAGGAAACTTCACTTTCTTGGAATTCTAATCGTGCGTACTTGACTCAGCTTGAGATATAATTCTTGAAATTCCTTCCACATGTCTGTATGCACATGTGAGCGCTCAGTAGTATATGTGTCTTGATGGCTTGAGATTCCCCGATCAAGGGGCGAGATGTGATCTTCGTGAGTTTATCGGGCCAGTCTGGAGGACTTGAGGCCGAATCGTTGCCTATGGATTGAGCACCGAGGTGCTGATTGTGTGAGCAAGTGTTCTGAACTTATATGTTTGATATTGTCCCTATTAGCCGGAATGGCGGTTGGATATCCATGTGATGAGTATGTTAGTGCCGCGAGATACATCTATGTGACTTGGTAGTGACGAAGAAGCATGCTGGAAAATGGATGAACCGTTAAGCGTTAGATTCCTATCGTGATTGATGTGTAGACCGAGTTATGGGCGCGTGAAGAATATTTTCGTATCTCCTAGTTAGGAAGCGAAGTACATTACGTGTGGCGGTATGAGTTCAGATTCATGAAGACTAAATGGCTATGTTATATGTATGATGGTGGAAGGTGTGCTGAAATACTAAACTGAGGCGAAGCAGGTGGGTTATCTCTTGCGGAGTGTTCTTGAGTGGTATGATCCTTATGTGTCCGTTAGAAGATCCCATGTGTAATTAAAGGGTACGTGTTGAAGTTTGATAAATTCGGGTCGCTTAAGAGAGTGGACCCAACTGATGTGGGGAGGAATACGAGGTTTGCAGAGGATTATAGTACTAGATGATCTGTGTTTTCACAAACTTGTAAATGATGTGTGTTTAATCTCACTATGATATTGTGGCATCATTAGAGTAAAAGTATTATGGGTTAATAAATGTGTCCTGATGGATGGATTCGAGCCAAGTTGGGGAGGTTGCTGTTGATTAGCTGATCGCACGGTTATGTGCTATGTTGTTTCCGTTTCGAGGTATGAAGGCGGATCAGTCCTGGTTGCGGAAAATGAGCCGAGGATGACACGAGTGAAGCAAAATTTTGACGAAGGTTACATGGTGCTTCATAGGTGTGAGAAAATACTAGGATGTCTTGAGTTGTTGTTGATAAAGAATGCTCAGTGTATAGAGAAGGAAAATGGTTGTTTGTATTGGTATGAGATCATGTCCTACGGTGTCAAAGTGCTAATAAGGCACGAGTGGTTCTGTTCGTTAAGTCAGGTAATTTGCAGTTGGAATATGAGTGAATGACTCTCGAGAATGGTTTTATTGTTTTCAAGATTTTACATGCAATAATCAGGTGTCTTAAGGTGGTGTATGTGGCTAGAGACTGTGTTTCCATTAGAAAAGGATCAAGATTTGTGATATTTTATACTAATTATGGGATTCTATGTATCAGTATCTGGGGAGTAATGGTAACGAATTCCAATTCGCAGGAAGTTCTTCAAGTAAAGTATTCTGGAACCTGGTATTTCTGGGAAGCATTGAGAGAGTATTCGGTGGCCTATGGGTCTTAGACAGTGTGGTCTTATGTGCGAGTCTCGTGTGGTAAGCCTGGATTGAGGCATTGTGATGCTACAGCGAGGGAGAAATATAAAGTGGATGATGAATCAGAGGGGAAGTTTGATAAAT